>JAHWFP010060562.1:0-27033 GCA_023313725.1 Lithobius niger | reverse complement strand
ACATTCAGCATAACTCATCTAACCAACGTTTTTCACTCATACTGTATGGAATAGGAAATCAAACCGCAGCGTCTAAACGGTGTCTTATTTGTTTTCCTAGATCAAAATGGCCGATTCTGGGGAGAAAGGACACTTACTAGCAGAAAAGAGTACAACGAGTAGCAGTCCGGATGAGAGACCATCTTCACCCTCTGAAGCAAAGGTAGGCAAATGCCAGTAAGGAGATAGTTTTCAAACACGAAATACATCTTATTATTTTCGCCAGTAAATACAATGTGCAGTGTGGTATCCAGCGGCCATAGGGTCCACTTGCTGGACTAGGCCATCTACTCAAAACCTACTCCCATCGTGTTAAAATTTAAAAATCAACCAACACACGACAAAACCAACAGCTTCTTTGACAAAACATACATACATACATCACTTAGCTTAGCTGTGGTGTAAAGAAGTCACACATTGTACACTGCAACCACCAGCTTGCATGCACCATATCCATGATACGAGCTTGTTATTCCACTACAACGAATTGTTCCCTTATCCTATCTTTCTACTTTCTAGGGTGCAGTGAGAACACAGGTCTTGGCCAAGGCAGGGTAGATAAAACATAGGTCCCACTACAAACTATCCTCACCTTCCCCTTAGACAAAAGGGGAAGGTATAACAGGTCTGGGACGATGGTGTTTCCATTACAAATCTTCGGTCGTTTCTTATTAGTCCTACACATGCACAGACACGCTGACGGTCCGTTGCTAAGCAACAGGAGGCATATGAGTCGGGAGGAGGCTAGGGAAATCGAATCATTACCATTATGTCAGATCCCTTACCCTTACTCATCCAAAGCGAGTTAGGGTACACAAATTCCTGTCACAACACGAGCAGACCCTACCTTCCCCTGCCCAAGAACTGTGTTCCCACTACACCTTCAGGCTAGACCTACATTTAGAAAGGTAGTCTAACCTCAGAGTGTAGAGGGAACATAGTTGTAAGACAGGGATTCGCTGTAGTGGAAACCAAGCTCAAAGGAGGCAGGAATTTGTTGGACCCTCCATGGAATGCCGGGGATGAGTGAGGGTATGGAATCAGATGCAATAGAAGTGATTTGCCTGTCCTTGTCTTACCTGATCTGTTGATTACCACAGTGAAATCTCAGGCTAGAAAGATGACATGTGGCATGCTGATTGAGGGTGTGTGCATGTGTTGGACGAATCTAGCTGGTACGGGTCATTGGGTCATGTTTTTGTGGTGAGTCACCGGGTCAACGAGCTAGACCCGGTGGTGACCCACCAAACCACCATGCCACTGGCGATCACAGCTCAGCCACCTCATATCCCTGATGTAAACAAGGATTCGTCCATTTATGGTGACGTAATTTAAGGGCCACCTGACTCTACGAAACGCGTGAGTAAGCAGGAATGAGACATCGTTTGAAATTGAAGATGTTCTCAGTGAAATATTTTTTGGCTATGGCTTCTGTAGTCGGTGCAATTTTTCTTTGGCATCGACGGCATCAGAGCCTTACAAGCAAGCCAACAAGGAGGAGTGTACCTTTAAGCTGAGAAATCTAGTGCAGTGACTTTTGGAGATATACCCATTAATGGAGGTGGTGAAATTATAGAAACTTTTTTAATTTTCTGTACAACTACAAAGCTTAAAAATCCCCCTCCCTTTAAATTAGCAGTACTGGGTTCCACTACAACTCAGTAGTGTAACTGAGTATACACTCCTGTGTAGTTCCACTACGACTATAAGTCGTATTCTAGTGACACTTTTTTTTCCATATAACGTGTTAGTGGTTAATTATTCAATGTCAACTTATTGGGTTAATGTCGGGTCATACCGGTTCGCCGGGTCATCGGTAAAAAAAAAGTGACCCACACCAACTCTGCTAATAAGAAATGGCCAAGGGTGTGTAACGAAAACGCCATCATCCCAAAGCTCGCCTACTTTAGTCCTCTGTCTAAAGGTAGGGTAGGTGAGGATCGTTAGCACTGGAAACAAGGTTTTCACATACACAACCACCATCCTACCACCAAGTGTTCCTAAGACATTGTTTCATGCAAAGGTTGTGTTCAAGGGGTGTGAGGAGGAATTCCTACAATAAACGGTTTTGCTACATTCACTCTAACCAATGTAAATTGTTGCAAAAGCTATTTCGTGCAGGATGCTCGAATATAATGAGAAGGTATGTCCTTTTAATTCGGTTGCAAAATTAGTTATACGTAATATTTCACTTGGATGGGTTCTCCATCGCAAATCTAACAGGTAAATACACGACACGAGCGTCAATAAAACCAAAACTACAAGGCCATTACGAACGGATAGTATAGTCTGGCAACCGTCGTTTTTTTTTTTTTACCTTGTTTTTACTTATGTAGGCCAAGCAGCCCGCTGCAGAGTTCAGCCAAAGTTTTTTTTATTACGGTTCTAAATTAATAAAATTGTAATGGTTATTCCAGTCTCAAAATTTGTTTTATCGAGAATGATATCAGTTTAGGATTAACATTATAAATAACAAATTTAGAATCCAATATTGGTTCACGTGGTTCAAAATGTCGAATGCTACAAGAAGTACTGTGGTAAAAGTAAATTTATAATGAGGTTACTGTACAAAATCAAATGATTACACAAATAAGATCGAGTTTCTAATTTTTGGCTTTCATTTTTTTGTTATCCTTTACATAATAAGATGTACTACCTCGGTTTTTGAGCTGCCCAGAAAAGAGCTCGTATTGTTTCTCTGCAGCCGAAATGAGAGGAAATTAAACTGAATAACTGAATATCCCAAGAGGTGGACGTCAAAGTTAATTGACTTTGGCTTAAATGAGAAATCTTCACACCTGTTTTGATCAACTTTATCCAGAACAACGATTTTCGATACTGTAATGTTTAATTCATTTAGGATCACCACTAATCATTTAAACCATGATGCCTTAAACTAAACGTGTCACTTTACTGACATTCTTCTTTGGTTTTTTTTAGCAGTTACCGCCAGCCCGTGGGACACGTCGTACCCCACGTCTTCCAGCACGGCCACTCTTGGCCCGCCTTAGTGAAGATCCCCAACAAGAACCACCTCCGATTCAACAGCAGCAGCCCCAACCGCAAGACACCCCTCCCCCACCTCTGCCGTCGACTTCACCTCCTCCTGACGACGGTTGTCCGGACTACTTCGGCGTTCGCTCCTACTTGCACCACTTCTACGAGCAAGTGGCCGTCAAAGACCCAAGCCTGTACGAACAACCACGAGACTCGGATGACGAGGACGATCACTTTAGATTCCTAGTAGGCAGAGATGAAAGTCGGGAAACTAGACGGGGTCTCTGCTGGCGCCTTAGCATCTGGGGTGGCGCGAACCTCATGATTCTTGGTGCCATTGCTGTCCTCGTCGGCTGCATTGTGCCCAGACGCCCTGTACTTGTTGGAATAGTTACCCCAGAACTTGAAGTTGTGGACCGCAAGGCGGTCAGGTTCAATGCTGCATTGGACGCTTGTACGCTAAGTGGCCTGGGTCTGTTTGGGGCAGGAGGAGCACTTTTAGCACTTGCGTTATTAGCTTCTTCACTACTGAGAACAAGAAGATCCAGACGACAGAGACTCCCTCAATTTCCGTGGGGTCATGTTCCTCTACAAGCTAGCATTCCCGCAACAGAATCCTTTGCTACAATTCAACCTCCTCCTCAAAGTGTGGAAGAGGCCAGACTTCTAATGTCAGACGGAACCAATACCATTCCGTAAAGGTCATAGAGTAATAATTGAATGTTAATGATGTTTGGAAATAATATTGTAGATGGGACTTCCTCAGCTCACTAATACTGTGAACCTTCCAGTTGCCCTGTCCCAGCTACACTAGTATTTATTGACTTTGCCGTTTCCCCTTTCCCCTGTCATCATGATCAATGAACTGCTGTCTTAAAATTTTCTGTTAATGGTACACACGTCTATACCTCTTACGTCAAACAAATCAAACTTAGCGACAAAGATTGTACGTACAACACTTTATTGTTATTCATAAGATTATCAACTTTGGGGGAGTCTAAAAAAGAGCAAGGCAATCTTTAAGAATGAAATTTTAGTTACTTTTTCCAAATTTAAAAAAAACTACACAAATTTCGTGGTAGCCATGTACCAAGTGTTGTCCACTGACTCCCTAAACCCTGATTTGAAACTAAACCCAGCACCTAGGAATATTGCCTTTCCTAAAGGTAAGCATGTGTAATTCGTAAGTCCTACTTAAGTACTCAAGTAAATACTCAAACGGATTTGCTAGACAAGTTGATGGAATCGTACTTCCATTTATGCATTTACCAGAGCAGATTTTTCCCAAGAGTAGCTTAACATTTGTAAAGTGACACAAAAAGCTGCACTTGGACCTGGAACTGCCACATTTATGTGTTCAGTCATTTGTTTGTATTTGACACTTGCATTAAATATCATCTTACTTTTCCTTGAACGAAACCATTTGCCTGTCCTTCCCTTCGGTAGTCAGTTTTCGTGACGTCCTCGTTCAACATGTTCTGTATCTGTAAATCTTCAACGTTAAAAAAAGCTGTAATTCAGGAACTGTTATTTTAACTATAACTTCTGATATTTCGATTAACAATTCTGTAAAAATTACAAAATGAAGCCAAACCATCCTTTACTGTTTCAGACTAGTAGCAATGGTCGGATAGTGTAGGACTACAATGATCTGCTCTCTATGGTTGGAGAGAACATCTAGTCCAGTCAACTGTACTTTGCTGCACCATGGGTTATACTTGTCTTTTTTTTTTTAGTATTTCATGCCCTGAAGAAAAATTACCTCGACTATTTGGAAATTTCATTTTTTAGGATTGTTTATTAAATACAAAAACGCATTCATGTCCGTCATTCCTGTTACTATAAACTGCTCTAATAGCTCAGGTCAATTCTTGGTTTAGTACAAACCATTTCAAACCGACAATACAAACTCGGTCTGGATCACTGTATAAACTGGAACATGTGGAACAGCCAGTTGATTCACTTCCACTACATCTGAAACCTCTTACGAGTGATGTACACGTAACTGCATGCATAACAGTGCATGCACAGAAGCAGTTGCCTACAGTAATTTCCCAAAGTCTAATCATAGGTGTGTGTAATCCCTAATACGTAGGAACAAAATAATCCACATATGAACTCTTGTCCTGCTATCCAACCCTAGCTGCGAGGGATAAATATTCAGTTTTACAAACATGCTAAACCATTAATATGTCTTATGGTGCGTTCAGAAACCCATACATAACGTGTTACTTCCTCGTTGTTGTGGATAGGCCTAAACAAAATTTACGAACAGATGTTATCATGTTCATATTCTTTTGTTCCCGACTCCCTCAAATAACCGTTGAAAAGAGGCCTCCAGAATTCCGAAGTGGGAAAGTAAATGTGTTAATCATTGACGTTTCTACATGTAACTGTGCAGTAGTCATTCAAAGTAGGCGATTCACGAAAAGTAGACCTTTGTTCTTTAAGTTCGCAGGATTCAACATTTGTGTGGCTTTGGCTAAAAAGAGCGTAGTTTGTACACAGTGATACCCGTTATGGATTGTTATGACATATGCATGAATTATATTTTTGTTAAGACTTTTAATCCATTAATCATAGGAAAGAAACAAAACATAGACCCATTATATAATGGAAGGGGGGGGGGGAAAGAGCTATATGGACTTTCGTCTTTTAACCACAACGGGTTATCTATCACATACTTGAGAGACAATTTGGCCGGAAACATCCTACGAGTTTTTACATGCCAAAATCTACATAAGCACCTGTCCACCACCATGGCTTTTCTTTCTCCAAATGGAATGTGAAGGGGTAGACCAAGTCTAGGCTTAGAAACCAGTCCTTGCCATACGAGAGAAATTAAGCTAACCATTTAGCCATATAACCACCGGCCACATGAAATCACTGCATAATAAAAAATGTGCAGACCTAGCCAAGGTTGGCAGGTTTTTACCACCTAGTGGTTAAAACCGGTTTTTACCATCCCGGCAAAAACTGTTTTTGCTATGTTTTTGCCCCCCCCCCTTTGAGCAAAAATACGGCAAAAATCTACTTAAAGGCAAATAAAAATAAAAAGTGCCCTACAATAGTCAAATATTGGCAAATTATAAAAGCTCCCGTTGAAAGTCACATCGGTTACTTTGAAAATTCATATTCACTTCTTATTTGCCTTTCAAACAAACGCTTATTTTCACAGTAAAAGATAATCTTCTAACAATTTCTATGCAAATTTATGCAACTGACTGTCAAAAATTTGCATCGATATTGTGAGAACAATATCTTTTACTGTTAAAATAAGCCTATGAAGTGGCTTGCTGGTTTTTGCCGGTTTTTGCCCTTGTCCCGGCAATAACCACTTTTTTGCCAGCAAATACCCAACCCTGGACCTAGCTCAAAACTCACAAGGACGCTAACTTTCTCAGTTACGGATGAAACTTTTATTATCCCTAAAGCCATGCATTTCTTTTCCGAGAAGCAGTTAGCAAAACAAAGCGTATATAGTATGTGGCTAATGTCAAATAGCGTCTACATAACAGAATTGACATATTATACAGTGCATAATATTGACGTTGATTTTACACTCTACTCCTGTTTCGCCAAATCACTCGATGAAAAAGAAACATATGGAAGCAATTACCCCGTTGACAAGTTTTACATGGTTCCTCAACTATATGAAAACTTCCTCAGATATAGGTTGATGGCATGCTACCACTGGTATTTTTCCAATTATATGTTGGCCAACCACAAAAGGAAAGAGTTACGAGTTTGTTCTAGAAGCCATGATTTTAAAATAACCTGGATATGTTGCGTTTTAAAATGCATGAAATTGGTAGCTTTTTTGAACAAAGATATGTTTAGAACACTTTCACAAAGTAGTACAAGGTGTCCCGGTACTCCGGTATTTCATTGGTTAATAATGATTCCCTACATGTTTCAAATTTATATTGGCATAAAATGCTCAGGTAAAAAGTCAGAAATGCAATGACTTTGAATGGGGCGGTTCCAAGGTTATTTCTAACATCGCTATGCACTATGGTTGACTTTCCCACAGGAATGTTCAATCTTATTCATCTTTAACCGCCTGCATTTTATTTGGAGGGAACCAGAATTTTTACTCACCCCGTATTTATAAACTACTTGTTTAAGATTTGTTTTAATTGATCAGCTTTATACATGAAATTGTCATCATGACTCTAATACCAGTTGTCAAAATAGTGATCCCATTATGTATCGCTAACAGCTTGATCATAGGAAATGGCATACACGATGATCATTAATCATCACTTTATTTACAAACACGAATACAAAATCCACCAACCTCAATCACCAGGGACGACGCTAGAATTGCTTTACTGGGGAGGCGGCAGTGTGGCAGCAATTTTAGCCAAGGGGGCGAACCGAAAAATTCTACTTTTGCTGTCCCCCATCCAAAAAAAAGAATAAAAGTTAAAAATAACACACTTGCAATTCTCTTTCTGACACCCAACGTTCTCAAACGTTTTCTACACCATTTTTTTTGGAATATTTGTAAATTCAGCTGAAAAAAAGATGAATATATAACTATCACAGTAACAACTATGTTCCATTGACGTATCATCAATCACTTCCTGTCGCTGTGAAAGAAACTAACGAGTTTTCGTAATAAGTAACCAGAATTTTCTTCATTTGTACGTTTGATTTAGATCTCATGGGGGGGGGGGATGCTAGGGGGCGGCCAAAAAATCAGGGGGACAAGCGTCCTTCCCCCCCCCCGTAGCGTCGTCCCTGTCAATTACCGAAGTTCAGACACCAGAATTTGATGATGTTTACATGCTTTGCAGTCCAGTTACCTTAACCACCCAAAACCAAAACTGGTATAAGAGAAGCCGCCAAGTTTCCAAAAAGGGTCGGCCTTTGAAAGTAGTCTTATCATTCAACCATAGAAAGGCCGTCAAGGTCAATAAGTTCGAAAGTTATTTGAAAGCAAGAATACTGCTACTCGCGGTAGCAATCTTTTAAGTTTTCATTTAATGTCCAAAGTATTATTCTGTGTGATAACTCGGTTAATAGGATTAACCTTGGCGGCCTTTCCTGGCTGAATGATATCACTACTTTCAAAGGCCAACCCTCTTTGGAAACTTGGCAGCTTCTCTTATACCAGCTTTGGTTCTGGGTGGATATCACAATTTTCATAGGGCTGTGAATGTACAAAAGCTCAAAAGGTACCTAGGTGACCTCTACCTTTTTTTCTGGGGGAATTTTATTTCTATAAATGTTCTCATTCATAATTTTCACATTTGCCATTGCCCAATTTAGCCGTTTCATCAGCCAAACTGACACGGTTTGGTTTATTGTATGTCCATGCTTCACATGCTTAGGTTTGTTCAATCCCAATTTTGAGCACACTGGCTAACAAAAGGTAATTTTCGATCGCTTTGCTCACTCATTCAGCACATCCCCCTTCAGTTGCCTCTCCCGAGGTTAATTTTAATTACTCAATGAAGCTGAAAAGGTTCCCACCTCAAGATGCATTCCGTTCAAGGACTGATCTTCTAAACGGCAAAATTGAATAGGAAATGTATTTGGTAGTACAACTCGTTAAGGTCTTGTACTGTTTCGTGAATCGCCAAAATTATCAACGATGAAGTAAGCACACATTGTAATGTTGCTCTCTGAAACCCAAGTGTTCTTTTTAATAGAAATCAAGTGTGCTAGATTGTAAGTTGAACTCATTATTATGACTGTGACAAACTTGAGTACTCCGTACTTGTAATATTATAACTACCAATAATAGCAATTCTCAACACGTACAAAGACCGATAATAATGCTTACTGTGGGCTAATTTTGGCTGAGACATAACAGACTAAAAAAAAAAAAAACAAAGCAAAAATGCTAAGATTGGTGCTTAGAGTCTGCAAAAAGCTGCAAAATTGAATAATCAGTTAATTTTAGCTGGTGGCATAATGGTGAACACTGCTGAATATCCTGACCTGGTAGTTGTTGTATGATCCCATGGAAAACTGTATTCAGACACTGCATCATCAGGGACTGAAACCTGCTATTCTGCAGTATTTACGCTTTAGTCAGGTACTGTAAATGATACTCAAAGGAATACATTGTATCTTTCCTTTGATCAGGAATAAAGGAATAATAGATATGTTTATTCTCATCACAGTGGTGATAGCATTTGGGTGAGGTCGCCGTGGGTGAAGTTGAAAACAAAGTGGAGTCTTTGAAGAATAACCCTCCATTAGTTTTAGAATTTTATTTACTATCGTTCTGATGTGAAGAAATTAACCCAAACAATAAAACTGGCAATGCAAAAAAAGATTACTTGTGGTTATCTACTCAAAGGGTTTATTGCTAAATGAACATGCACATCAAGCTTGCCTTTGTAAATATTTTTAGTGCTTAGTTGTTAATTCTTCTTTAGCATAATATGATTTATCATAATTGGACTGGTGTAGTGTTCAACAGTAAAAAGGCCTCGAAAATGATGCCCTTAGGATCCTTTTACACACAATTTATATTCGATTATCTAAAAATCAGTGTTCGAAGTGAGGCAGTATGCGATGGTATGGCATACCAAAATCTTCACAAAATCTTTGCAGCCCTTTGCGTCTATTTTTGCCGTGAGGAATGGGTGTACTGTCTGTGAAAGTTCAAAAAAAGTTGATTAATTTGTTTGTTGGTGGTTTTAATGCTGTGTTTACTGAGTATTTCATCACATTAGTTATTAATTTTTACTTAATTCTTGTTTGTTGCATTGTCTTCAAGTAATACCCGATTGATTCCTCACAGACAGCTGTAGCAGCCCCCATTTATTACTCACTTGCTTCAGTTCATAGAGACTAGAGCCAAAAGGGGCGTCGTTGATCATCTTGCGGCTATGGTGTAAAGTTGACATATTTATTACACATTGTACATTATGTCAATCTCATTTTTGTAGCCATAGTCCTATTTTGATAGAATGTTTCCAGAAAAAGAAACACATGGTATTGCTTCATACATTTCCATGCGATTCTTCAGTCATCTTATTCCTGTTACTTGAAAATGAAAACCAGAAGGTATTTGGGAAATGACGATTCAAAATACTGTTAATATTTGATAATGAATTTATTTTATTGTTTCTGCAACTATTTTGTATTTTGTGAAATATTAAATTCAGTATTTGCCACGACCACCCATCACTAGCCCAGCCGCAGCAAAACTCAACACGATACCACCAAAGAAGAACAAACGCAGTGCAACAAATAGTTGCACAGTTTTTTTTTCTTCTTTGGTGGCATCGTGTGGCGTTTTTGATGATGTCTTTCAAATACCATTGCGTTGACCGGTTGTCGGTGTTTTAAACACTACCCCTCCCCCCTAGCTTTGTGGTTTTATTTTATTTTTTACCCCTTTCCACCCCACTTCTCAACCAAAGATTCAGATTCAGAAAATAAATGGGGTTAAATAACACACACAAAAAGGTCTTCAGCTTCTGCCATATCACCTCTTATTCCCACTTCGAGCACTGCTAAAAATAAAACCCTATTGTAGCATCAAGTAACGAAAGTAACTTTCCCACAACTAAAGGGTATTTTTGGTTTATGTAGGCATATTCAACTTTTTTCATACATCTATTAAACTACAACAGTCTAGAAATTCTGTTTAGTTCATATGCCTCAAAACAATATACCAGACCTCAAAGTAGCATCAAGTTTTTGACCTCAAGTAAATTAACGCTCGGGTGCTTTCTGAAGAAATGCAATACGTTAAGGAATTGTGTTTAGTTTTAAACTTCACAATCTAGTTTTTCTATTGGCCCACAAAGTGCTTGATTTTTAAACACTTGATGTTTAAGGATGGGGCAGACAGAACTTGGAAGTTTATATTTCATAAAACCAATTCTGCCGGCATGTACAAAATTCTTTAACTATGTAAAATGCGACTAAATTAAAGCATTGGTTTGATGGTTTAGCTGAAGTATAGTGTTGAAGTTTATGATATTTTAATGTGTTCAAAAGAATTTGATTTTATATTAAAATAAAGTCGAGTTTATAACCACTCCAGTGGACCAATTTGTCAAGTCTTCATCTAGACGGACATGTAAGTTGTTGTAGAGAGGGTGAAATACTGTATACATAAGTTGTTGTAGAGAAGGGCAAAATACCGTATTTATTGTCAAAGAAGCAAAGCCTTACTACAGTAACTAGCAAATAATAACTATTTTCTGTTAACTCTTTATTGTAAGCGTTGCAAGACGCATACGGGTTGTGGATTGTTGTATTTTAATGTTGAATAAAGTAATTCTGTAGTAAAATGATCCAGCCTGAAAGAAACATGCTTTGAAGAAGGAACCACTTATGAAAATTCACCTTTTATCACGCTTATTTTCGCAAACACACACAAAATAACAAATATTTCGGCAAATTTTCGACAGTCAGCAGTCCTGGAGGTGTAATGTTGTTACGAAGTAGTGAACTGTGTCGTTGTGGAGCCTGAAGAAGATAGTCGCCTGAGCCATTTCACCTCCAGGACGCTTGACTAACGAAAATTTGCCGAAATATTTGTTATTTCGTGTGTGTTTGTAAAAATAAGCGTGATAAAAGGTGAATTTTCAACTTTAAAATGAATTTTCATAGTAGGCAATGTGACATTTTCAAACCACTTATGAGATTATAACTGACCTAACATTTGAGTTGAGTTTGTATTTTGATGCAAAATACAAAGATGAGAAATACCCAGACACCACAAGAGCAGATGCCAGCATGTGGATCAGAGCCGTACTAAAATGCAACAACTTAAAAACATTGAGATAAAAAAAATTCCACATTCAAAAACACGGTTACATGCAATAAAATCATTTTTTTAATGTATATAAACTGTAAAAAGCATTAAGATAAAATTACAAAGATGAGAGAGAAAAAAATATGTGATCAAGCTAAAGAAAACAAGAACAGCACAATCGTACTTAGGCGGAGAAAAAAAAGAGAATGCCAATTTTTAAAAATATGATAAAATAATTTAAAAATTGATAAAGTTAACTCACGATATTGAACATATTTGAATTAACACATTCAGCAACTTGTTTCCCTTTGGCAGTTATGAGAATACACAATTCTAGCCAGGAACTGAACTCGTCAAGGACTACTAGTGTACATTTCATTCCTTGTTTTGTGACTGGAAGTGGTCCAAGGCGGTAAACAAACACTCTTTTCGAAGGGGCATCAGGAAACCCGCAGGCTTTGAAGTGTCAGTTTTGCATTTCTGGTAAACTTCACAGATGTGCTCATACCCCGCAACGTCCTTCCACATGCCAATCCACCTAAACAACTCCTTGACTGATTTCGTTTTTTGTAGATCCCGAAAATGTCCTCCGAACATTGATGAATGAATTGGGCAATTGTGCGGTGACATAGTGCTTTCGGTAAAAAAAAAAAACACCCTATAGAATGTATTACTTGTGGCTGTGTCACGCACGCTATGTGGAACGCAGCCTTTACACAAGATCCCATCATGCAAACAGAGCTTCTCTAAAATGGGGCAGCTTCTGTCATCAGCTGAAACCTTTCAGCTACATTGCCTACCCTGGCAACCTGGTGCGATAACCATTTGTCATCAACCTTACAGATTTGGTCCACATTTGGGAATCCGGTGGGTATCTCGGTTTCCTTTATTTGCTCCAATTTACACTCTGTTAGAAAAGTTGATATATGGTTGAGAACCCATATGAAATGGTCCGAGTTTCAGGTTAAATCTTAGTTTAAAACAAAATGACGCTAAGTACCCTAATTTTAAAGTGGTACTATCACCGACTGAAAGCAGACGAAATCTGACAACATCTAGCGCTATGTAGTACTATCTAGCTCTTGCTTGCACCAAGCGAAGGAATGCATAACTGCATTTCTTTTAACGAAACAAACAAGCCACGATATCCTTAATTATTGAGTGAAAGTTTGGCTCGTCCTCGTGCACCTGGGAGCAAGCTATAAAGGTTAACAATATCACTGCCTCTAGATGGTGTCATGGTATTTTCGTTCGTATTTCAATCTGTGATAGTGCCACTTTAAGGTCTCTGGTCCTAAAAATCAGGCGGTTGATATAATTAAATGACTTACATGCTTGGAAACTGCTTCATGGCCCCAGTTGAATTGTTTCAAAATAGAAAGCAACAATTGGCCCTTTGTGGCCTCGACTACTTCCTGCAACAATGAAAACCAAACTATGATGAAGTGGAAAAATTAGCAAATACTGTAATTATATTAGTATGGGCTCCATATGTTGTCACCACTGGAAAGCTATAGTGACAATAACAAGCCAAGATGAGATGGAAAATGATAGTATGAGCAAGGGGTGGCACTGCGAAGTTATAGTGTGAGTACGTAGTTGGGCAAAAAGCTGTTACAGTGAAAGTCCTGTCATGTGTAATAAAAGACAATTAGAATTAATGGGTTTGGGGTGATGGCATTGGGTGAAGGGACACACTAAAACATCATACCCTATACAGAATGTACGTCAAAACAGCACGGAAATAATGGCGCCACAAAACAGAGAGATGGCAATACAGCGCGTTGGCAAAATAGCTTCGAGTAAACCGGCGTGCAACAAAACAGAGCAAAAAGTTGTTTAAAAACGACGACGTTTTTAGCCTTCTCAATACTCTCCTCAGATCAGGGTACAAAGCTAGTGCTCCACAATTTCTACACACCTATGACCAATTTGTATGTGCTGATAAAGGACGCGGGGGGAAGGGAGGGATAATTTCTTGTTGCGGGAGCTTGTTATGTCGTAGCATCCTTATTTAGGCAAAAAGTTTTTTTTCCAACGGGATGTTCTGGACTCCGCGTTCAAAATAATAATTTTGAAGTAAAACGTTTAGCCAGCATTCCAGTACACAGCTGCAGATTTGCAGAAAAACTACTGGTAAAAAACATGGCATGGGGAAGTGAAAGGGGTGAACAGGAAATTTTTATGGATTCATAAATAAAAATAAGTAAAACCAAAACACTGGATAAAATCAAATCAGACTTGCAACTGCAACTTGTGGGCAGTGCCACAAAGCTAGTCGAGCATCAGCTACACATTTTCATAACGTTTAACTATATTAATAATTAGTTTTTTATTTACAAATTTATATTTATTTTCTTACTGTCTGCATTGTTTTATTGTCTTCTTATCTGCCGTTTTAATTAAACCTAACTTTTTTGGCCGTATTTGCCCTAACTAAGTCAAACAGAAGAAGTGCCCGAAAGCAACAAATTGTCCCTACATACCCCCTCCCCATCAGCACATAAAAATTAGTTGTAGTTGAGAGCTTTGTACTTTAATTTGAGGAGAGCACTAACAATTCTCAGAAGGTCATCATTTTAAACAACTCTTTGCGCTGTTTTGTCGCACACTGCTTTATCCAAGTTATTTTGTCGTCAAGCTGTTATGTCCTCGCCTTGTTTTGTCGAGCGCTGTTATGACGTCGCTGTTTTGTCGTGAGCCATTATTTGCGTGCTGTTTTGACGGAATACCCCCTATACCAGTACGGCCTGCTGTGCATAGCTTGGGCTCCAGATAGTTTCCACACAATTTGACTGGACTTAATGATGGGGAGGGGGGGTCTGGTTGGGGTGGGAAGTTTCAACAGCCACGAGGATGAGGTACCAGAATCACATAAAATTTACACATATTTTATTGAAATTTACACAACTTGATGGGGTAGGTCACGTGGAGGGGGATTACTTGTGGAGGTTTTAATAGCCACAAGAACGAGGGGCTGGAATCACATAGAATTTACGTATAATTTGGTAATATATCTACAACTTGGTGGAGGGGGGGCAGTGGTAAAATGACGGCACTTTCAGTCACATAGCGGGTTTGCAACAACCTTAAACATCAAGGATGAGTAATGCAATTACACAATTACACAATTACACAATTTAAACATAATTTCGTCAAATTCACATGACTTGGTGGGTGGGCATCACTTCTGGTCACGTGGGGGAGAGGGGGTAGTGTCCGGTCATGTGAAAGTCACGCGAGTGTGGGGTAATGACGCCATTTCCAGTCACATAGGGTGATAACGTCGGGTTTGGTCACATCAGGGGGTCTACTCTCCCTGGTCATGTGAGGGAGGGGGATATATATGCACGTGTGTGCACGTATATGCGTGTCTCATCCTGTACTTACTACATCCAAATATTCTTTTAGGTCAGGCCCGCAGCCAGATATTACAATGGGGGAGAGGGATGATACTCAAACATATTTTGTGGATCATGAATGAAACAATGAAAAACGTGAAACTGTGACACTCCCCTGGTGCCCGCATCGGAAGTGTCACAAATTGAGAATTGATAGAGCTGATGCCCGTTGATTACAGATGATTTAAATTGCAACGAATTGAATCTGTAACATGCACAGCCATGTTGAGCAGCTCGACTCATCTCGTTGCTGAGTCCAGTAGCTAACCAGAGATACGAGATTTGGCTGCAGGCACGTCAAGGAAAGTCAGAAAGGGTCATAGCAACGGCCTGGAGGCAGGCCACCATGACAGAACCTGTCGGACGTGAATGCTGGCAGCGTTCATTTGTGATTGAACAACTAAAAATTGTTATTTAACATGTCATTCTACTAACTTTTCGTTTGTTTGACTTTTAGTCTTCTGTATAGCCGAAATGGTTGGGAAGAAACTATAGCAATGACTTTGTCCGTTTGTCCATAGCCTTCTTCAACCCCAGAATGGTAACAGATAGAGACAAACGGTTTTCATCATTAGATTCAGACTCCAAAAATTAGTTAAAATGAATAAGAAAAAAACGGAAGTATGAAGTGGAAGTGGCCCACAAGTGACTGGAAGTGGCCACCGTCATCTACAGAAAGGTACCAGATGTGACAATGGCCTACACTACTAGAGGCTATACTTTCTGTGCCATCATCTCTTGCTCGCCCACCCTGGTCAACAGTAAGGTGCACGGAACAACCAGGAGGAATTGTTCGATAACTGACCGCCTACTCATAGGAGGGTGACCTGTCAGCTGACAGAAAGCTGAGTAGACTGAACGAACATATAAATAAACCCATTCTACCATCTCCAGAGGTTGTTTATTTAAATGCTGAGGTCGTTACGGGCACATCCTCACATTTTGGCACCCAAATAAAAAAAGAAAAGATGGACAAGTTCAAGAATGTAAGTAGTTTTGTGCCTCGTAATTACATCCATGAGTTGCATGGGCATGGGTGTGGTAGGCGATGATGCTATGAAATTATTGAATGAGTGTTGGGACTTGTTGAACTGACTACAAAGCAGGGCGGACTCGAAAGTCATTTACACTGTCATCCATCATGAGTGACAAATAGGTGACAAGACTAGTGGCACAATTCCATTCCAAAATCTGATGTGGCGGAAGGCAGTGATCGGAGAGCAAGACACTTTTAATGTGATGAAAGGAGCTCCAGTTAAAGGAGCTCCAGGAAGTCATTGCGAATCACAAAGAACTTTTCCCAGGGACACAAGGGAAGGCTACCGTATTGGACCACAAGATACACTTTAAGGAGGTCCCCAATCCAGTGTGCATAAAGCCTACTAATCATCACCAGCAATTAACAGAGAGATTGACAGGATGATAACGGAGTTGCTGAACGAGAACTGACTGAACCATCGAACAGTGGACGGGCACGGAGAAGTAGAACGACACTGGCTATCTTACTGTACTAGAGTATAGATCATTGAATACGCAGATCAAGGCTGACAAATACCTGACATCATCCGTACAAGATGTGTTGAACTTTTTGGCGGGAAAGAAATATGTGTCTACATTTGATGCAGATACAGGGTTTCAACAAATTCCATTCCACACAGATTCCAGGGAGTGCACAAGCTTCGTCTGTCATTAAGGATTATTCCAGTGGCGTGTGATATCGCTCAGTCTCAAGATTGCACATCAGAATTCCAACGGGCAATGGTGTGTACTCTCGGGGCTCTGATCTGCATGCGTATATGTTGATGATATCGTAGTGGTATTTGCCATGTGGTACGATCAACTGCAGGTTCTCCAACAAGCATTCTCCACATTACAGGTGCGTGGGTTCACATTAAAGATGAATAAATGCCATTTTTGCCATCCAGAGATGGTCATCTTGAGAAATATGCAACGACAGTTTCCCCCACAATCGTGACAGAGTTTCTTGAATAGACGGGAGGCCTGAGTCAACAACTGCCCTCACAATTAGGTTGTGAGAGGTATACAGTCTGCTCAGGAAAGCGAAGGTCCTTTGTCTGCAAATTTCGCCGAAGTTGGCTACTCCTAGAGTAGCAAATAGCATGCTAGCACTGCTCCAACTTGGTAGGCGAAGCATAAATCTGAGGCCATTATTGTCAGTCATTATTATTATTTCAGTCATTGTCAGTCATTATTATTTCAGTCATGCCATGTGGTTTCATGTATGGTGTTTGGAGATCAGTAGTTGAGTTGGCTCATGGGATACTAGGAAATGCTGCAGGAAGTACCTTGCACCACCTTTGGTGGAGGCTGGTAGCAGCTCATGGTATAAAAGGACCCTGCAGCCCCCTTCAGCCTCACTCTGGGAGCTAGTCGCTATGTTGGGTTCGCGGGTGATTCCTTGCGATGATCATGAATGATTTCGGATTGCCGTCAGTCGTTTTATTTAAAAATTTTAAAACGTTAATTTTCATTATTTCACTTCACTAATTACCTTACTTGGCCGTTCGGGCGCCAATTTGTCGGGTTCGCGGGTGATTCCTTGCGTTGATCATGAATGATTTCGGATTGCCTCGGATCGCGAATGATTGAAGACAAGATTTGTGGTTGAGAGCGGGTTTTATTGTGTGAGCCAACTGCCGAGACCTCCGCATCCAACTGACTTCCGGTGGCCTCTCCTCGTTACGTTGCACATGTGCGCCCTCTGGAGAGGCGAGAGCGAAGCTCGTGTTAAGGCGCGTGCTGTCACCCTAACACCTAATCAGCAACAACTCTTCCTGAAGTGTCCCACTCTACTACAGCCTAACCTAGAGCATCCTAAAACCAATGACACCATCTCCTAAGGACAAACTATGTGGTCCTGGAAAATCCTGAATTCAACCATCCTTCTGGCTTACTTCCTCGAACTGAGCTTAGTGGGGGTGCAAATAGAAGCTCAGACGAGGTATTAGCATTGATGAGACACTACTAGAGGCTACATACACTCTCTGTGTCATCATCTCTTGCTGCCCCACCTTGGTTAATAGTAAGGTGTACGAAACAACCAGGAGGAATTGTTCGATAACTGATAGCCTATATCTCAGAGGAGGCTGACCTGTAAGCTGACAGAAATGTAACTTGAAACAGATAAGTAAAGCTGTTGTACCATCTCCAGAGGTTGTTTATTTAACATTCCCGGAACATCCTCACACAGATAGAGACTAACAGTTTTCGCCATTAGAGTCTGTGTCCAAAAATTAGTTGAAATTAATAAAAAAAAATAAAAGGAAGTATGAAGCGGAAGTGGCACGAAAGTGTACAGAAGACCGGTTGCGACTAGATAGTCGCTGCAGCCGATTTTTTTTTTTTTTTATTAAATTACTATTTTTCCGTCTTCTGTTCAATGGAGATAATATTTGACGGAATTTTGGAAATTATGAGTGGGTTGTTGCTTACCTCGAAAGTTAAACGAAATCAATGAGGGTCGGAAGGAAGGTGGTCTTCATACAGTTAAGTAATAGAGGTTCCAGCTTTCGAGCATGCTTTCCAGGAGAGCCATATTGAGTTGGTATTAAGCCAATGATTCGCATGCCGCACCACCAACCGGCGAAAGGATGCTGCCGCTCTCGTCAGGTACTGTAGGCAAATGATAAACAAAAGGTACACAATATGAGTTTTTGTGGCTTGCCGACAGTAAACCTAAAAGACTGTTTAATTTCATATTTACCTTCGCTTACGTGCGTGCGAAGTATGACTAAAGTGTGTAATTTCGAGGTTAAACGATTCGAAATGCTTTTGATTCGATACTTTTCTGCTCGACATAAATAACGTTCAATGCATTATTATTAATATTGACTGAGAAACGTAGTAAACTCCATAATTATTCATCTATCCTCCCGTATTACTGGTTGGAGAATCAATTTTTTTACGAACATTCTTAGTGCTTTCTGAGCCTAGGTGGGGACAAAATAAGGTATCGTGTAGGCTAGCAGTTCTCCTTATGAACTTCGCCTACTCCAACTCTTTCTCAGTAATCTGTTTTGTTTACTGTGTATCAGTCTTTTTGTCGTTGCTTACTATTTGTTTATTCGTTCAAATAATGAAACTAGTTCCTGATCCTAGAGATACGGAGAGAAAAAGGTAGGCAGAGTATTTCATCATCATTTTTCGTTCGGCATGTACAGCCTTGTTTTCGTTTCGCCAACATTTCCGGTACAGGTGTATATAATCTCTGCAGAGTTTTTCGTGTGAATCAAATGTATTTATAAAATAAAGCTTAGCAATGGCTTGAATTAATGATAAACGTGAAATCGCAACATAAAATCACTTTTCGAATTGATATAGTCAGTAATTAATCATCGTATGTTAATGCCGTTCAAATCAAGGTATCACGCTTGGCTTTCAAAAATGGCGTCGCGTGTGGTGTGCACTAGTCACCAGAGATTATGCATAAAATGCTTTCGGGCGCGTCAGAACGAGATACGGCATTACATCTTCCAAGGGTACGCGTAGCCCTAGTGATAGTTGGGGCTACTAACGCCTCTGCTAATGCTTTACATGCGGAGGCAAAGCATTGTGAGAGGTATTACTAGCCACAACTACCGCCAGAGCGGGGCGTAACCTTGAAAAAAGATAAGATGCGACATCACTTTCTAATCCTCACCATCACCATGGTACCGAGTTCCCTATTGGCTCTTCATTTTCCCTTTCGTACCTGATTGGTTGATTCGTTTGTACTGCAACAGTACGAGGATTTGGCGCGGATTTTAGAGTAAATTTCATTCAACTGACGGAAAAGCTGCTGATCGGTCGCTCGCGTTGGTGTTTCAAACATTTCATTTTAAACAACTGATAAACTTAAATTTCACTAAAAATGAATTCCCCAGTCGCTCTCAAGACGATCAAACACCAAATGTCTGACCTGGATCTGGAAAATAAGGAGAATGCGGTATTTATTTTGAAATAAGTCGCGAAATATTGACTTGCGCCTTCCTTCGAGTATCGTCGAAATTGATCGTGTCCATTTCGAGTTGCAATTGTTATATTTTTTGCTTTTCTGTTTCAGCTTTCTAAGTCGGGAATGAAGAAGGTGAAAACGAGAATTTTGGGAGATTCAACAAATATTCAACAGGTAAATACGTTTGCTTTAAAAGTGACGGAAAGCGCGAAATGATCTTTGGCTTATAACTTTGTAACTAAGTTCTTGCGATCAGATATTTTGTGCAAGAAATCTTGAATTAATTTTCACGTATTTTGTTTGTTTATACTATAGAGTAGCCAAGTAGAGATCAAAAAATCGTTGGAACTCGTGCCCAAAAAGGTAAAGTTAATTCCTTTGTAAATGTAAATAATTTTGGCGCCAAAACTTTTACCGAGGTTCATTGTTCACTTCCTCGATAACGAAAGTTCACCGAAGGCTCCACAGCTTCCAAGTAGAACATAAAACTAGTCTAGCCCTAGTTTACTAGTATCAAGAACCCCTATAAGAAACCCCTATAAATTCTTGCTAGTATTAATTTATTTCAAATTATTGAAACATCGATCCCTTTGCAGTTTTAACTGAGATTAAATCTTTGTGATGTAATGGTTTTCATGCTTTTATGCTTTTTCAATTTTTGTAGTTTTAAGTCTAAACGAGCAAGTAAAAACACTTCCGTTATAAATTGCGCCTTTTTTTTTTTTTTTACCGTCAATCAAATTCACCTTTAATTTGTATATAATTTTAATCTGAAGGCTAGGCGAATCTAAATCAATTTTTTTGTAGTTTCATACAATACCAGGAAACCATATGTGCTTCATGTTTGAAAAAAAGTAATTTCAATGGGTTTGTGATTTTCTTGGGGATCCAAACAGCATAACCCACTGGATAGCATCAGGGAACAAGAACAAAGTCGGGGGGGGGGGGGGAATTCTGTGACTCCTTGGGTGGAGGGAGGAGGAAAGAAAACGGGTTCTCTTGGGGTGGCAGAATTCAGGAGTGATAGAAGCTAAGTGAATGGAGGGAATAGAGGTGTGGAGGCTACGTTGCTACAACCTGCACCCTATTCCAAAAGAGAAGCTAATATGGTCATTATCAGCAGAGTGTTGCGCGACCTTATAGTATTTTATACAAAGAAAAAATATATCAGCCAGGTACAAAAATTCTTGCACCTCTCAAGGAGTTGCAGGAAGAAGTAAATAAAAATGAAACTATATCTGGCATAGATATTTTTTGGGGGGAAAGAATGGCGCAGATAGTGACCAAATTGGGGTTTTTTGTAGCCAAAACCCAATTCTGATTTAATTTTTTTTTTTTTTTTACTAATTTTAAATAATTGAGTCTACTTATATGGAATCGCGAATTGGTATTTTGAAAATATGGACCATTTTTCTGGATCCAAAACTTGAAAAAAGTGAAAATATTTGTGGGCCGCCCTGTACGCCACAAGTAGTACATTTACACAGCATTATTCTTTATCGCTACTCATTACTTCTTCGGTGACCATACTAGATTTTCTGTTAAAGATTGGGGAGTATATTTTGTTAACTCTTATCCTACACATATTTCAGTTTTATTCGCGTACACGTTGGGCGTTATATCTGCTAAGTGCATGAGGTGGTAACTGCACTATATGGGGCTGTTAAGAGGCAAGTCACTAAGGTGAATTCTGGAACTGAAAATAAATCTGTTGACTACATGATTGTGGATAGCCTAGGTAAGCAAAATACTGGAATTTATTAGGGTAGGTTGTAACGGTATGTAAAGAGCTTCATTAGGCCTAAAACAAAAAATGGCGTGCTTTGTGGAAACCAACTGTTCCTAACTTTTCCTTCTAACCCTAACAGTTTTTCGATAAAAACTGATACGCTTGCGGTTCGCAGTGCAATCTTGTGCCAAAAAGGTTCATTTATTAATATAGCCCTGCATTAAAACAACATGTTCTATTTTTTTTTTGTTAGGCCTTGGCTTGAAAGTTGCCCTGAAAATTGTCCAAGCTTGGTTTGTTCTTTTTGCGTGGTTTTGTTTTGTTTGCTTAAGTTGTCAAATCAAGCATTGAAAACGTCACACCGCTTACTATGGAAATTCATCTTACGTTGAAAAAATCACTGTAAACATGCTTATTTTCATAACATAATAGAAGAAAGAGCACACAAAACCACACAGAGTTCTTCTGTGCTCTTCCTTCTATTATGTCGTGTCTAAACCACAGTAAATGCCGGTTACCGGTTTTTGCTTATTTTCATAAGTTGCTTAGTTTCATGAAGTGATATCTTGACTTTATGAAAATAAGCGCGTTTACAGTGATTTTTTTCAACGCAAGTCAGGCATAAAAAGCTTACTCGTTTCAGCCCGATTTCCTCATTTTTGAGATTGGTAACCTCCTAAAAATAAATAAATAAAAAAAAACCCTAAAAATGTAAAACTGGCTGCTTTCCTTGTTTTCAACCACAGAGTACTCACTGAGACCAGAAATGTCCCCCAATTAGTCTAAACTGTACCATTCTGAGGAAAATTCGCAGCGTTTCCCAAGACCCCCTCCCCCCTTCACTTGAAGGAGAGGGGGGGGGGAATTATTTGTAGGAAACCACCTTCAAAAAATCCTGCTTGCACCCTGTGTCTTATGTTATTAAAGTCACCCTGGTAAGAAGCCTTGTTCTCGGAACTAAATTTATATGTACATACTAACGACTAGCTTACTGTACTCCTTACGACTGATTTTTTTATGGGGGGGGGGGGGATTAACAGCGTACCTCCGAAAATTTGATTACGTAATGCTTAGATATTGTGCACATTTGTAAATTTGGCTGGTCTGACATGAAATATATTTTAGTTTCATCCTGTTGCTTGACATATTCGGACTAGTCAAACCTAAGTGTATAAAATTTCGTTCATTTACCTCGTACGTTCCTTCAAATTCTCAATTTGCAGTTAACGCAAGTTAAAATCGGGTAACTGTTCAAATCATGGCAAACAAAAAAAAAACCGAACCTTTAGATGTCACGTCTGTCTCATTGGTTGAGCCCCTTGATCATGAGGTAATCCACATCAGCCTCTTTATCATCCACTTTCCTATAAGCTGAAGTAGGTTTGATTTACCAATGACGTCGATTCATAATAAAGGGACATGTCACAATATCTCTTAAAGCACTCAAACATTTTTGTTAGGCCTAATTCCAGTTAGTAATGGGTTTTGGTACTGTTTTGTACAGGAAAAGCGCATGGTGTCTGAGCATTTGGCCGATGAACCACTCCTAAGAGAAAACCCCCGCCGTTTTGTCATTTTCCCCATCCAGTACCAGGACATATGGCAAATGTACAAGAAAGCCGAAGCCTCCTTTTGGACAGCAGAAGAAGTGGATTTATCACAGGTGAGATTCTCTGGATGAAAAATGAATCGTACGTGGCGATATATGCTAAAACTAAAACAATTAATATATCTGTTCCTATTCACTATCTTTCGACCAAACATGGCCAGTTAGTAGATAAGTATGGAAGGTATATTTATACCAAAAATTATGCAATTCTGTGCAGGATTAAAAGTGGGAGCCACACGTAAAATTGAAAACTGTTCACTTGTTGTTCTGCCACCGTTTCAGAAAAAACTACTCTACCTGCCTAAAACCTGAAACATGATCTAAGCCAAAAATTTCCTTGTTTTATCCTCTGAGACCACTTTTTCAATTGGTCGAGCCATTCTGGAGTTATGGGACCCTGAACGATCAGTTTTATTGTTTTAACCATTGTAATTAGGGCACAATGCCAATCAGCAAACGCCAGGTCCATTCTGTGTGCACGTGTTATGTCTTTGCTAAACAGTTGATGGGTAAAATAAAAGAAGCCATGTTTCAGCTACTGTACTGTATACGCCTATACTGTAGTTTTAATCCAAACGTAAGCAACATTGCTAGAAACAATAGCATGGTCTATTTATTTCATAGATACAGGCTTTCAGAGCTAAGCTGAATTGTTTCAAAGTGGGCAGCAACAATCAGTACATACTAGTGCAGCAACAATCACTGCACGTGCAAATGAAAAAGTAAAATTACTTCCAATCGCAAGGCATAGGCTGAATTGGGTTTAGTGTTAATTTAAACTAACATTAATTCCAGTTATTCCACATAACTGCATGCCATAAAAATGGAACACGGATTACAAACAAAAATGTCAAGTGTGCCGTAAAAAAGGGTTAAATGATTGAAGTTTTACTCGTTAAAATGTACACCGATAAAAGTTTGTCATTTTAATTTAAATAATCAAATATACAATTCAGAAAATTGCATCTCTTTAAGTGATGTTGTGCTTTAACTAAGGATGTACAGATGCAGATACCGGATCGGTAAATCTGCAGATATTCAATGTATCGGAATCTGTATTTCTTAGAGATTCCTTTGCAGATACCACACTTCACCCTTGTTGATGTAGTTTCATGTTTCTTGCCTGCTGTCTGCCACAGTTTTGGAAATTGAAGTGCAACACAAAGGTTCATCCTGAATAAAATCATTATCTGCATCGAGAACTTTGTGTTCCCTCCCTTCAGACGGTCGCGATTCCAAAAATAACAGTGCAACACGAAGTCTCTTCTTGAATTATCGGTATCGGTTTAACATATCATGCAGTATCGGATCGGTAGAAGTGTATCTGTACAGCCTTAGTTTTAACAATAATTGTAATTGGTAAACCACAGCAGCACTAAAACGGACGCAATTTTCGAATTGTACATTTGATTATTTAAATTGAAATGATCTGTTCACATTTTAACAAGTAAAGTGTAACTTCAACAATATAACCCTTTTTCTACGGCACACGTTTGTAACTCATGTGTATAACCCATTTCCATAGTTTGTTCGGCAATAATAGAACAAAGACTGCACAGTTGAATTTTTTGGTAAAGCCGAATAATACATTACAGCTGGGATGCTACTGAGTAAGGGACTACCAATCATCTTCTTATACTACCGAAATGATACCAAGTGGATCAATGTAAAATAGCTAACCGAACCAAACACTGACAAAATGTTGGGTTCTACATTGTTCTACCTGTGTACAGTATAAATAATACACAGGTAGGACAATAACTATTAAACATAAGCATCAGCACCATTGATGCCCCCAATTTTATAGCGTAGCATACAACGTTTAGCTCAACCAAATCATTTGCAGGAAACCCTAATGCACTTGTAATTTCCAACTAACTTTCACAATCCACAATTGACTATCAATTGCAGATTTTGATTATTCAGTATGAATTGTGCTCAGAAGTGACTTGATATTTAAAAGTGCCACTGACGGAAGTTACGGTGCATTTGTTTTAGGATATGGATGACTGGGAGCAGCTCAAGCCCGAAGAAAGGTTCTTCATCTCGCATGTCTTGGCCTTTTTTGCTGCTAGTGATGGAATCGTCAACGAAAATCTGGTTAGTATTCATTTTCAGCACATGGTGTTGACACCTACAGTTTTATTAAACTGGGTTACTGTTTTGCACTGTGTGAGCCCTAAGAGTAAGTAAAATTGGTAAAATGCGCAAAAAAAAATCCTCCAAGAAACTACAGTAAATAGCCTGGAAATTGACCTCAGTTGCTGTGGAAAATGCAAGGAAATTTATTTCAGCACTTATTGAGAGCCCTGATGTTAAACATCTGGTGGTAATAATGAGTTTTGACCTAGTCTCTTTATTTAATGTAGTAAGTGTGTTGTACTGGCCTATTATGCATCGTGCAAGCGTCAGACATTTCTGCTTCAAGTTGAACATTTTATAAATGTAAACAAATGATGCTCAAACTCAAAACATGGTAATACTCGTCAGTATTGCGAATTTTCGATAGTCATTATCCGGAAAATATATATTTTCAGTCCTATCTTCGTCAGGGCAACCCCTCATGAATCTCCATGGGCCATCCTTTCCTGCAATTAGAAATATTGTTAGCCTCCTAGATACAGAGGGCCACAGACACGTCAAGTTTGAATCGTTCCCAATTGAATTCAATCCGTCTAGAAGAGTGCATACAATTATGTAGACTAGACACATTTCTTGCCTGACGACGAGGAGGACTGAAAATATTTATTTTTCGGATAATGCCTATCGAAAATTCGCAATACTGACGAGTAGTGACATTTTTTGAGTTAGAGCATCATTTGTTTACATTTATATTTATCTCACTTAAAGTAGAATGGTCAAATTCTGTGCCGTTGAACATTCTATTTTTTTCAAGGTACATAAGGGGTTTGGAAGAGAACTGATAACAAGAATTTCTGCTTAATAAGAACTTTTTTCAAGATTTTGGTTGGTCAGCTACTCAGCACTAAATATATACGGCTATAACGAACTCTGTTAATACGAAAGTACGGATAAGACGAACAAATCTTTGCAATTGCAAATTTTTACGAATTTGCTGATCGTAACGGTTTCATTTTCCTCCCCCTTGAATTTCGTTTCGTTTCAAGCAAAATATCAATCCCTAGTTGACTCCATCGTGGGAAGAGTTTTGTCCGTTTGCGCAAACGCAAAGGTCAAGGACGAATGAAAAGAAAATAGCGTATACCGGTAGGCTACACTTTTTTTAAAGTTGCAATCCAATTTCTCTCGTACGTTTAATAAGAACATTTTTAGCAGTCCCCTTAAAGTTCGTATTAAAGAGGTTTTACTGTAACCGAAAATTCTTTAGCTCCGAAATAGTAGCACTAAATCTGTTATTTAAAAGCAATAATTCCTTTAACAGAGTTCCTTATTTTATAATTCATAGTGATGCCATGTGTTCAGTTTTCTTTCAGCAATTCATCTCTCATGATTTTTTCACTCTTTTTCTTTTTGTGGCACAGGAAAAAAAATATTTTACTTGTTTTTTTGGTTAGAGACTGCTCTCATACTTGTTGAATTTATTTTGTA
>JAHWFP010060553.1:0-12165 GCA_023313725.1 Lithobius niger | reverse complement strand
CCCCCCCCCCTTCCTCGCCTTTCTGCCTTTCCTGTTCCTCCGTCTCTTGAGAACGTGGAGGTTCTCGGACTTACCTCCGAACAGGACTTGCTGGAGCCTCCGCCTCCGTACCCACTGCTGTCGGGATTTTTCCCCCCGCAGTGCAATACCGCCGTCACTTTACCAGGTCCATGTGGTCAGCCACCTCCACCGACAGATCTCCAGTCTCTTTCGAACTTGCCCGTACCAGAGGACGGTACGCACGGGTCAACCTATGCCTCCCCCGCTTGCCACGCGTCCTGCCCTCCGCCTCCACTTACTGCCATCCCTCGGGAAGGCCGTCTCTCTTAGCCTCTACCTACGGCGGTTCACGTCTTCATTGCGTCTGAGTGACAGGTGGATCAGTTCGGATTACCAACATGCCTCGCCTTCGATCCCCCTCCCCACTGTGCACTGCCTCTGCGCAGCCCTCTTGGGGTGGACCCTTTCACTACCTGCTATCGGCTTTCACTTTTCCTCCAGCATTGACTGCTGCTGTTTGCCTTGAAAGGGGTATGGTATCCCTCCGCGACATCACCATCTGCGCATTCTATTGCGCAGTCCTTCTTTCAACTTTACTAGCTCCAGCGCTGCGTCCTTTCGGGATCATTTTCTCCTAGGGTAGTCGCCGTGTATGCTCGTCCCTCTGCTCCTCTTCTCAGGTTATCCTACCTTCAGTTTTTTAGTGGTTTTCTGGATATACCTTCCAGCTCCTGATCCTCCGTTCCTCGAACGACCGTTCCACCTCCTGCATCGATCTCCTCCCATGGTGATGCTCTAATCTCTCTGCACCTCAGCCCAACGGAAGAATGCCCCCCTCCGCTCCTCTTCAGGACAGTTGCTCCATTATTCTACAACAGTTTTACGACTGCACTGACTGCTCCTTCAGTTGAGGATTAACCTCCTTCGCCCTCACAAGGACTACCACCGTCATCCGTCCTTCTCCGGAAGGTTTTTCCGTCTGCCGTTCCTCCGGCACCACTACCACACGTCGTTCCGTCGCATCTTGCCACCGCCTTCCGCTTCGAAGATTTAACTATGCAACGACATCCTTCCGACTCAGCCTCGGGGGCTACCGTTGTACCTTCAAATCGATCCAGGTTCCCTCCACTTCGCGGTCGGACACTTCCCACTATCACCTCTCTCTACAAGACTGTCCTCAGGTGAGGCATTAGACTAACATTGAGCAAGTGCAGGCCGTGTACCTTTGGCCTTCCGACGTTTCACAATGGTTTTATGGATACTTCAGTTTCGAATGAACCTCCTCCGTCTCCCACTTTGGCCTCCTCTGGAGGTGTTCCAAGTCTTCTATCACCCTTCCGACTCTCCACATCCTAACATGCTTTCTTTACCACCGAATATCGTCATGTCATAGATGAAAGCTGCTTTCGTTCCTATCTATTCCCTTCCACCCCTCCACACCACCGTTCTTCCTGGTCCCCAGCCCAAGACGGCCTGTGTCATCACGGCACTGCACGGATCAACACTGGCAAGCAACAATCGTCGTTGTAGGGTTTTCTCTACCCATTGCGCACTACTTCTGCGCAACCCTCTTGGATTAGGCTTCTTCACCTTCTGTTGCCATCTGTTGTCTTCCTTTCCCACAGCATTACATGCTGCTGCCTCCTCAAAACCCTCCGACGTAGGCCGCTCGTCCTGTACCTGATCTCTTCGTGCGTCCCTCCGCCCGGCAGAAGGGGAGAAGGGATACCCGAGTGAACTCTATGCCATTATGTCACGCTCCTCCTCCCGGACCTCGGCCTATGTCAAAGGGGGCGACACTCGCCTCAACTTAGGCTTTGACCCACTGCGCTTCCTCTGCGCAGCCTCCTTCCTCAACCAGACCCTAAGTTCCCGTTCACTGGACAAATCCTCGTTCACCACCTTTTCTACGGAAGGATCCCTTCGCTTCCGCTACCCCAGGACAGGATGACTCCCGTCTGCCCTATCATAAGTTCGCCACACATTCGCTTCATCTTTGGTGCCATTTACTCAAGCTCAAGTGGATGCACCCCATCACTGCCTCTGTTTCGCATTGCACCTCCGCCTTCGACTACCGAATCTGCCGCTTCCGTGCATCATAATCACGTTAACATTGCGCCTACAGGCCTTGTCATTCATCCTTTCTCGCATGAACTCCTGTCCTTCCGCCTCCCCCGACTCCCACCTCACGCCTTTTTCTGCATATGCCCAGTAACTTTCCTACCGATGCCTCTGCCAGGCAGTATTCGGGGTGAGATCCTGCTACCGCTGCAATAACACGGTGCTTACCTCCGCCATCAGCTCCACCTCCACACGCATCCCTAATTCCTCCAACGGGAGGTTGCTGTCATCATATGCATCTTGCAAGCTCTTGCTCGGCGGTCGAGCCACTTTCCCGTGGGACAACCCTCCTTTTCACAGCAGCCTCCGGTCTTTCAACGACCATGGGTCCCCTCCCCCCCCATGTTATCTTTTCCCTCACGTGACAATAGGCCGTCCTCTCCGCAAGTGAAGCTCGTTCTACCTTTCCTCAACGTGATCTCGACATTGGTCTTGTCTCCATTTTATGGCTGCATTCGCTGCGTAACACCTTCCATTTTCCGCCTCCCTCCGCCTTCTGCATCGTCCTGACGGGGAGGGGGGGGGCTTGCTCCCTCTGGACCTGCGGTACCACGTTCCTTGTCATATTAGTCCTCCTACGTCCTCTTCCTTCCCCGCTGTTCGGCTGGCGAAACCTCAGAAATAACCATTCATCCCGACAAGCTATCCTACGCTCCTACCTTATTTACAAGGCTTTCACATCCTCCACCCAGGTTTGGGTACCACCTCCCAGACGAACAAAGACCTCTGCATAGCCACCGACAATACTACTAGCTGCTTATCTTCCTTGCTTCCCGGCCGATCCACTACCTACCGTCGACCTCCGCCTCCCGGTGTTTGGTCGGCATCCTCCGCTTTAACATTTGCTGCCTCCTTGTTTCGGGAGGGATTGAAAGGATCTACCATTTTGGTTTCTTAGTCAGCCTTGAACGCAGTCTTCAAAGCAACCGGAAATACCGACCTCCTCACGGATTACAAGATTTTATCTTTGAGTCACTCGTTCCAACTTGATCATCCTCGTGTCCCCAAGAAGTTCCCCGGTTGGGACCTTTCCGTTGTATCAGCGGCTTTAATGGCCGCACCCAATGAGCCTCTGCTGTAGCAAACTACAAACCCTTTCCACCAGGGAACGGAACTGCTTTTCCTACCGAATTTCTAGGGCGTTACCCTTTCGAGCAAGAACCCAAGAGCCCACCGAGCGAACGCATCCCTACATCCCATCTCTTTCCAGCATCTTGGGCGATGATCAAGAGAACTCTGTCCTGTACGAGCCATCCGCTTCTACTCAAAAGCATCCCATCCTATACGGAGGGACCGTACTCAACTATTCCTTCTGTTCAGCGGCAAGACTATGGAAACATCCGCTAGCCTGATTGCCTCCTGGATCAAACTGTGATCCTCAAAGCCTACGACACTATTGATGTCAACTATGTCGCGGAGGTTATTGAAGTCATGGCACATGAACTTCGTGCTATTTCTACCTCCTGGGCTCACTTCAGCAATATCTCCATCACAGACATCATGGAGTCTGCCTCCTGGCACCATCCTACCGTCTTCACATCCCATTACCTCCGGGACATGTCTCACCGGGCCTTTGATAGCATCCCACTGTGTACTTTGACCCCTGTGCATGCTGGGGTTCACTTTGTGTTCCAGGGGCCGGTCGCTACCTGAGGGGACTCCGATCAAATGGCAACCTCCGCCTTGACGAAGTCAATGGATTTTTTCAAGGCAACTAGAAACGTCAAAATACCTGTGTTACCTGGTTAATTTTGGTTTCTATTGCCTATTGAAAAAAATACATTACCTGGCTCCCGCCTTCTTCCCCTCTCATTGGCAGGGTAGAGGTGTCAAAAAGGTGAGCTCTGTCGCGCCACTTCGACTATATATACGATGGAGGCTGCACAGTAGGTAGCGAACCGGAAGAACTTGTTTAATCTCTAGTTGAAACAGCATTAGAGAAGGAGAATGCTAAAAATAATGTATTTTTTCAATAGGCACCAAAATTACCCAGGTAACACTGGTATTTTGACGTTTTTGTACTGATAAGCCTAATCTTGCACCCTTTAAGTCCAGTTGCCAATGCTGAGTTTTGACCGAACCTAAAAAAACTGTCTGCACAAAATGTTTTGCGCAGAGATGTTCTACATTCGGTACCTTCCTAAACAACCAAACACACCACTGTTGGTGAGTTTGGCTCATTCCCTGCTAATATTCGTCGTGTAGATGCGGCTTGATTGTCGTCAACATCATCAGCGATGAATCAGTTTCGTCAAAACTGTTCCCTCGCGCATGCTCAAACCTCCACCCCAGCAAACCATCTCCCTGAGATGGTTTGCAATTTAGCGTTGCTCTCGCCGGGTCAAGTCCATTAGCCAGGTCTGGTTGCAGTGAAGGTATGACTTATCGAATACTTTGCTGAGCTGTGTTGTAGTTGAGGAAGGTACTGAACAGCCGACGAAACGTCAAGTTGGAGCCAAACTCTTGCTAACAGTGGTGCGTTCTGTTCAGGAAAGTAGTATGTCACTACTCCAACACAATGATGCCACCTCGGCACCCTTGGGGAATTCAGGATGGCGACAACAAAACGGTGTTTTGCTTCGAGCATGTAAACCATTCATGCGATTGAAAATTAACCGGTTACCAATTATGTTTAGAATGACATTTCCTTCAAAAAAGGTTTTACTCATTTTTGGTAAAATTAATCCTTCTTGCCGAAATTCGTTTAGTTATTTTAGGCCATTAATGCGTTACATGTACAATTTCTGACTTTAAACAGCTGCAGTACCCGTTCTAATTCTCGTCAATGGACGTGATTTGGCTTAGATGAAAGATGTATATTTTCCAACAAGGTTAATTAAAGCTATTTATATTACTTAGGAGCTAAGCTATGGCAGTTTACATACGTAGTAACACTGTGCTTTTAGTTGTTTTACCACGTTACATATTTAAACAGCTGCAGTATCCGTTCAAAGTCGGATAAATGGACGTGATTAGGCTTAGACGGAATTCCAACGAGGGTAATTTAAAATGTTTTATATCAATTAGGAGCTAAGCTACAATAGTTCTTCTAGAGTAACGCTGTGCATTTTGCGCTATTTTACTGCAAGTTCCATCTTTAAACTGCCGTAGCTTAGTTTCTAATTAATAGAAAGTCTTAATTGCCCATTTTGTAAAATATACATCTTCACCTTTCATCTAAGCCTAATCACGTGCATTTATCCGAATTAGAACGGGTGGTGCAACAGTTTAAAGATGGAACATGCGGTAAAATAGAGCGAAAAGCATATTGTTACAATGGGTGTAAATTTCCGTACTTTAGCTCCTAATAAATGTCGCTTTAATTACTTTCATTGAAAAATATACATCTTCATCTTCTAAGCCTCATCACGTCTATTTATCAGACTTAGAACGGAACTTGCAGTAAATTGGAGTGAAAAGCACAGCATTCCAACGTAGGTAAATTGCCGCAGCTTAGTTTCTAATATACATCTTCATTTATCCGAATTAGAACGGGTGGTAAAATAGAACGAAAAGCACAGTGCTACGTGTAAATTGCCGTAGCTTAGCTCCTAATATAAATCACTTTAATTACCCTTGCTGGACGATATAAATCTTCATCTTTAATCTAAGCCTAATCACGTCTATTTATCCGAATTAGAACATGTATATGTAATGCGTTAACCACCTAAAATAACTTAAATTACGAATTTCGGCAAGAAGGTTGAATTTTACCAAAAATAAGAATAGAACCTTTTTTGACGGAAATTTTATTCTAAACATAAGTGGTAACCGGTCAATTTTCAATCGCATGAACAATTTAGACAAAAGCAAAAAACTTTTTTCCGTCGCCATCTTGAATTCCCCAAGGGTGCCAAGGTGGCATCACGTATTGGAGTACGGACATATTGTACAACATCTCTACGCAAGAACATTTTGTGCCGGCTGCCAATTTCCTTCGCTGTAACAATTTGTGCAAACAGTACTTTTGTTAAAGGCAGAAAAACTTAAGTTTAGACCACTCAGTTACCCATGTTTGTTTTTTTATTTCTACATAACATATAGTAAATAAAGTTTTAATAATAAAAAAATTAATTGCTAGGAGTAATAAGTATAGAATATTGTAAAGAATTTCTCATTGTTTTTCTGGTCTATTTAAAAAAATATTTGCATCAGTCCTTATTGCTTGTTCTAAATTTCAGCACTAGGTGGGGTTACTGTCAAGGAGAAGCTTGCAGTCTGCGCTGGTAAGGACAAATTTATATCGCTGAATTTTTAATTTACAAATACAATAAGCATCCAGTGTAGTCTTTTGCGCGTTGTTAAACTGAAGGGAAGTCCCACATGTTTACAATAGTCATAACATAATTTATTGGTTTCGTGCAGATTCCATATAATTTCAAAGTGATCGTTTTCATTTCCTCCCCATGCATGGATAAGTTGTAGCCATAGTAATATTTACAGGGTGGTCTACCAAATTTTCCTAGTTCCCATTTAATGTCCAAAGTATTATTCAGTGCGATTAACCTTGGTGGCTTCCCTTATATCCACTCAAGATTAAAATGCGCATAACTTTCAAAGGACTGGGAATGTACGAAACACTTATCGTTACCTTTATTCCTCATTTGTGTACATCAGCCAAGTTTGGTTTAAAGAAAGACGGTGATATACGGAAAAGGTTTAGAACATCCACTGAGCATCAGAATTCGTTTAGTGTAAACTGGATTGGCAAATGAAACCATTTTAAATAAAGTAGTAGTAATTCAAAGGTCTCGCGTTCAAGAAGGACAGTGATTACTAGATTTATGGCAGACACCTATCTTTAGTTCTAAACAGTGGTCCCTCTTTGTACTTTATCGAAAAATCTTAGATATTTTGGTTAGGTGGGTGTTACTTCCATGTAAATATTTTAAAAGCTACCAATGAACCCCAAAATCTTAATTCAAGTTTACCACTTTACTTTGTACAAGGACTCTTGCGAGCTTTCTAATTGTTTATCTTGAATCGATTTCCTACGTTGCTTTAACCCTCTTCACCAGCATGTCGTAACTAGTTCTAAAAACTTTAGCATCATTTGGTTAATCTCGGTCCTTAATGTGTTGTGTATCGAACCCTATAGCAGTCATTGCTAATTTTACGTTTTTGTTATGTTCATCTTAGGAATTATTGCCATGCTGTTATTTACACATCGACAGAGCTCAAGATGGCGTGTGCCAACTGCATGGAAACATCAGTGGAATGCACTCTTTCGGTAGCGGTGCCTGACGATTTCGCAAACTTCACTTGTTGCCACCTATGAACAAAATGACTAGTAATCCTTTATTGATACCATTTTACTGGAAAGACTTGTTCCAAAATGTGTTGTACATCAATTTCAGTGACAATAAAGAGAAGCTGTACCACTTTCACCAGCTTTGTACGAATTATTCTGAAATGTGGTAACTTGCGTATATATATAGCACATAATGGCGTGGTAGGCCTCATATTGAGGCCCACCACGCCATTTTTTTGCGGTATAAGACACCCGGGGAAAACCTATCTTCTTATTCAGGAACCCTCAGAAAAACATGCTAAATAAAAAGGTTTTTTTCTGGGTGCCTTAGGACCGGCAAAAAAATGGTGCATTAGAACTGGCAAGATTTTTTTTTAGCAACCCTCAGAAAAATAGGTGAACATGCTAAATAAAGGAGATAGGTTTTCCCCAGGTGCCTAAAAACCAGCAAAAAAAAAATGGCACAGTAGGCCTTTCACAAATCAACGAAAGCTGAAATAAAAAGTAATACCAAATGTTTGCTTTCATCAAGACAAATACTATATACCCAAAACCTTCTGAGGGTCATGGAATACACTGAGAGAAGCAAACGGCCGACACACTCACAATTTTTTACATTTGATACTACCATTGTTTTTTTTTTCTGTAGACTGAGGGGAAACATCGAGTCCAAGGTTTATGGAGTCGTAAGAACTTTGACTATGCTAATACTGTAGATAGAAAAGTTTGAAAGTGATTCTAGCTATATTTTATTAATACTGGCTTTGTTACACAACGTATGTATTGAACTGTATCAACAGTTCAGTATATAACTGCGGAAACGTATCTTATGACTTGCTATCTTTTCGGCTTGTCTGGAAAGTTGCTCATCAGGACCTATAGAGGAAAAAAAAACGACAAAACCACCTGATCAGACCTCTGGGATCACTAGTTGCAATTAATTCTTCACGAAAAACTGCTGACCAATATTATTGGACAAATTAACAGACTATCACTTGACCCAACTATTAGGCGTTAAAAATTAAGTGGTTCTTAGGAGCGCACACATGTGTTTATGACTTTCGTCCAAAAAATGGATCTCGGGTACAGAAAGTTTAAAAAAATATTTTAACACACTTTGTGGTGGTAAAAAAAAAGGTGCGTTTGACGTTTTCAAATGGTTGACTTGTACCTAAATCCGGTTTGAATTTGTCCATTTCTGTAGTTTTCAGAACGAAAGCAATCCACCCAAATAAGCTTTTTTTGTCATTGCAAAGATATTACTTCAAGGGGAAGGTTGACTCCTCACATTTTAAACACAGCATTTAAAAAGCTATTTTTCGGAAATTTTGTGATGCTGCGCCAATTATTTTTATTTCTCACTAAAAAATCAACACGGGAGGGCCTGAGAACTATTTTTTATTTTGCATGACCTAAAGAATATCTTATCAAACGTGCAACTTTTTCACGGTCACCCTGAAATTAAAACACAGATATTGTACTCCATAACAAAATGTAGGCTACTGATTTTTGTCACCACCCACTCGCATCAATTTTTTTAGTACCACTCCCGAGAACCACTTAACTTTTAGCGGCCTTACTGACAGCTGATGGTCAGTGATCAGTTACTCACCATCACTTGGTGCAATTGGTTTCTCCAAAAATGCAGGAGGCGAGTTGAGCTGGTGCCACCCGAAATCTGAAATAAAGGAATAAATGAAGTAAAGATTTTGATGGCAATTTAAGCTTGGCTGACACGAAAATACCAAGTGAGTTGGCAAGTGGGAGCTAATTCGGTACTGCCATACATAAAACATCAAAATTCCAGGGCAACCTGGTTAATTTTTGCTTCTATTGCCTATTGAAAAATACATTACCCAATTATTAGCATTCTCTTCTCTCAATGCTGTTTCAACTAGAGATAAAACAAGTTCTTCCGGTCCGCTAGCTACCACTCACCTTTTCAACACATCTATCCTGCCCAAATGGCAGCGAAAGGGGAGGAGGAGGGGGGGGGGGAAGCCGGATTAATGTATTTTTCAATAGGCAATAGAAACAAAAATTAACCAGGTTACCGTGGAATTTTGATGTTTCTACTTGCCGTGAAAAATACATTACCCAATTATTAGCATTCCCACAGACTTCGGTCAAATGGCGCCAGCCACCGTGACGGAGTCCCGTTAGCTAGCGACCGGCCCCTGTAACACGAAGTGGAGTACAGCGTGTCCAAGGGTGAAAGTACTCGTTGGGCTGCGACAAGGGCCCCAACGTGGTACAAGCCGTCGGCATGATAAGATATATCCTAGAGGTAATGGGAAGTGGAGGCGGTAGGATAGCGCCAGGAACCAATCATCTGTGCGGAAGTGAGCTCAGTCTTGCTACTGAATGGGAGAAAGTTGAGCATGGATCTGCTTGATAGGACGGGAGGCTCATAGAATAAAACGGACGGCTTGCACCGGACAAAGTTCTTCTTGATCATCCTGAAGGATACTGGATGAAATGGTATTATGAGAGGATGAGTTCGTTCAGTAGGTTTCTGGGCCTTTGCTCTGAAGGAGCCGGGAGTGAAGGTAACGCCTTGAAAACTGGTAGGGAAAACAACCACGCTGCAGCGGAGGCAAGCAGCCAGAGCGACCAAGAGTACAGTCTTGTAGTGAGGTGGCCAAGGTGTGCGGAGGCCAAAGGTTCAGAAGCAAGAGTCATCAGGGCTGTGAGGACGATGGAAAGGCCTGAGTCGGGAAACCTCTCGGCGACACATGGGCGATCTGGTTGGAACGAGAGGATTAAGGGAAGAGATCTTATGGTCTGTGAGGAGAGCGATGTATCCGGTGGCTCGAAAGACTGCATGTAATGCCGACCTATAGACCAGGATGGTGGATCTCGTGAACGGAGGGGATTGTGTAAGGGCGGATCGATTGGAAGGACCTGGTGTGCAATACATCAATGAAACCATCATGTCCAGTGGACGACCGCACGGCCTCAGGTAAAGCGAGAGGCTTCGCCATGAATAGTGCCTGATGATAGTAGCCACCCGTGAAGTCGCACCGAAGTTAAATCTGGATGGTAGGATCGTCCTTGGTCCCGAGAGGGGAGGACCCATAAGAGGGCGGCCGTCCCGGAGGATTGGTGGAAGGACTGGGTGAACCCGGATAGGGCGAAGAGGACTTATATGGGAGGAACAGATGAGGCCGCTGTACGAGTCCCTTGTGGAGGAGCGGGGATCGGGAGGTAGCAAATGCTGAGGCGGAGGACGGCGACCAACCGTCGGATAGTAGTGTGTAAAACAGGAATGTGGGAGTTCCCAGCCAGAGCATCCGTGATGATTGACCTAGGAGAAAGGAAACAAAAGAGGCTGTGCAGGAGGATGCACGGATGGCGTTGGTGCGGAGGGGAGCAAGGAAGATGAATAGCTAGTTAGTACAGGTGGTAGTTGCAAAGGTCTTCGTACAGTGTTGTTGGTTGTAATGCGGATGTTCGCCCTGGATAGCTTGTCGGGAGGAAAGGTCATGTTCCACGTTTATAGCAGCCGAATAGCGGGGATTGGATGAGGACGAAGGAGGTCTAATAGGATAAGGATCGTGGAACTGCAGGCCCAGAGGGAGCAATTCACCCCCCCCCCCTGTTGTCCCGAGCAGGGGATCGAGGGGTAGGATGATTCAGAGAGCGCAGGGCGGTGAAGGTGGCGGGGTGGCGAAGGGTGGGGGATCAAGCGCAATGGATGCAGACACATATTGGGGATAAGGCCAATTGCTGAGATCACGTCGGGGAAGTTAAGACCAAGCTGCACTTGCGGGGAGGATGGTTGAGTGTTACTGGAAGGGAAAACCACAAGGAGAGACCCATGGTCGTTGAAAGACCGGAGGCGGCTGTGAAAGGGAAGGATGTTCGACGGGAAGGCGGCTTGTCCGCCGAGCTAGAGGTGTGTGAAGGGATGTACACGACGAGAGCAACCGCTGTGGAGGATGCGTGCGGATGGAGCAGGTGGTAGGATCGTCGTCTAGAGGACTGCCTGGTGAGGTATCGGCAGGATAGTGGCTGAGCACATCACCCAGAAGGAGGTGTGAGGACGACGGAGGGCCGATTGGAGGCCCAAGGAAACAGTCTTGCCTCAAAGGAACGGAGTCCATAAAGGATGAATGAGAAGGCCTTGTAGGCCCAATGTGAGCGGGATCATGATGAACTGAGGCGGAGAACTCGATGGTCGAAGGCGGAGGTGTAATGATCCGTGAAACAGAGGTGGAACAGAGGAAAGGGAGCATATTCAGTTGAGCTGGAAAAAACGGCACTAAAATCAGAGTGGTAGGTGGAAGACTTGGCAATGGGAGCAATGTGGCAAACCCAAAGTAGGGTAGAAGGGAGCCATCCTGTCTTGGTCCAATGGAGGTAAGGTGAGTTAACCCTGGATCAGCGGATGAAGGGATCCTCTTGCAAAAATGGTGGTGAGTGAGGAGTTGTTTATCCGCGTGTCCCTGTATCCGGAGGGACGCAGGAAGAGAGAACACACATTAGGTAGCGGACGAGCGGACGGTGTTGACGGAGGGAAGTCAGCTATGGGATGCGGACTGGGGACCTCTTGCACCACAGGTGTTGACACTACCGTTGCACTATAGGCTAGCAGGTAGGAATGAGGGCAGCTGCTATCCTGGGCAAGACGACATAGGATGGTAACGAAAGCACCCTAGGATGCAGGGGCTCAGAAGGGAGACTTGGTTGAGTCGGAAGGGTTATAAAGAACTCGAAGCATTGCTGCAGGAGGAGGCCAAATAGGGATTGGGGGTGATGCCAAGTTTACTGTACTTTTTTTTTTATATCCG
>JAHWFP010060545.1:329263-407038 GCA_023313725.1 Lithobius niger | reverse complement strand
AACATATATACACTGAAAATTCGTGTCCGGTAGAATGCCAGGTCGTTATATGTTTGGACACATGATAGCGTTTCTGGGGGTAAATGATTATTATAAAAGGATAAATGCGGATAAATAAACTAGCTTAGTTGGATGCTATAACGCATTAAGTTACTGGGACGTTTAACGTTTAAAATTTTGAAGTTAAAATCGATCGTTGGGGACATTTTTCATATGGATTGCGGCCGACAAACACAATAAAAAATATCACACTTCCAATTGTTGTCTGTACATGAAATCCAGGTTTAGTACCTTCGCAGAGGAAGCTCCTCCTAAAATGCACTAAGCTAGTGTGTTCGGGCTTTTTGCCCTAAAAGAGAAAGGATAAAATACAAATACAAACGTACAGAGTTTCATAATGGCGGCCATGATGACGGAGTGCTTCGGTTGGTTTTGGCGAGTTTCAAATGCAGAGTTGAAGATCTTCCTGGTGGAAAGTCCGGATTTGGGCTTCCCCAAGAGTCTTGTATTTGAACAGGCTATTGAATGTCGAAGAGTTTGTAAGAATCGGACCAATATTGCAGAAACGGCGAGATATGCCTCGGCGAGGCATTTGGGTGCCTCGAGAAAAAAAAATTTCATTTTTGAAAAACAGGCGTTTTTCGGTGGCGCTCGTTTACAGGCTGGGGGCCGGCAAAATGTTCTTTTTTTGAACTTGCTATCGAAGTTTTTTTTTCCAGTTACTCTTCATGTGTATTCTTGCTTCATCAATTTTGGGCCCCAAGCCACCCAACTATATGAAGTGTAATCTACATTGGGTGCATTGGGGGCCACATGCGTGGCCTCTTTGGCATCGTTTATTCGCTGAATCATTGACTCAGTTAAAAAAAAAAAACCAATAGAATCTTTTTGGCAGACAATTCCATGCTCTATAATTTCGGATTAAACATTATTATGTGAGAATGGTGAGCTGCCCCCAGCTCACCATTTCCCACCCAGCTGGCGTTTCCCAGACGCCGACACGCTCGCGCGCCACCTGGCGGCACAACGTGGTTCGAATGAGGCAGAACAATGTTCAACATGGCCGTGTGCACTTGTAACTTGCGTTACTGCAGCAGTAAAACGAATGATTGATGAACCCAACCCTGGACTCGTGCTTTGCTTGGGGAAGGCTAAGGGGAAACGATCGCACGATCCTTGCAAAGAGTTGGTGCCCGTCAAGATGGAAGATGGAAATGGTAATAACGTCGGCATTGAACTTTGAAAACGATACGATCGAGCGGTAAGACTGTGGAAGCCATGCAGTCGGCTCTAGAACAATGGGTTTTGTAAAAGGTGGGTCGCATAAGTTCTTTTGGTGGGTCCCAATTTAGCTGGTAGGGGAAGAATGAAGACGAAGAGTGCTCCAAAATTGTTGGAGATTTGGGGAAAATTATTACCGAAATTTTTATTGCATTCATATCAAAATTATCGGCGATCTTTGGAAGAGGAGTGGTAAGCACATAATGGACTGAATGCTGTGTTATGCTTTCAGAAACCTAGAAAGTAGGGATTTCCCACCTAGACACAGTCAAGACATGTGGAATCATAATCTATGAACTCTAAAGTTGACATCCGTATGCCTGACAATTGACTTTCATGCAGAATTTTAATACTAACTACGTGCTTCGTAGTGCTAATTTTCAAAGCAAAATCCCGCCCTAGGCAACAACGCCATTTAGTGTTAAATTCATGAAGCAAAAGCGTTTCGATGACTTATCGCCTCTGTGCGCTAACGCATGCAAACCCCGTAGATCAAGATTCAGGCAAAATTGTGTAGTTTTTATAGCTTTGTGCAGAGAAGGTAGACGGAACTTCGTAATTTATGCTGGAGGAAAGCATAGGACGTTTATTATGGCGCCATGTTTTTGTGGTGTAACAGAAAATTGGCGGCTACAGAAACGGAAGTAGGCTAACATATCCGGTCATATTAAAACCTGGTGTAGTATTAAAACGGAAACTAACGCTAAGGCGCTCTAGCACGGCTTCATGCTAAATATTCTAGATATTAAATTAAATTACAGGAGCCCAACACTTAAAATATTGGTCTATAGGCTATCAAAAATTAATGACAACACTCCCCCTTGTTGGGGCTCCTAAAAATTGCAACACTACTGCACTAGTGTCCTTCCTTCAGTTCTTCATGACACAAAAGTTTTAGTCCCCTTTTTTTTTTTTTTGCTTGCACAAATAAAAACCACTTGGTCTAAAATTCTGAAGGATTCAGTCCAGTCCAATGGCCAGAGAGTTTTCGTAGGTCTTTCTGGCCAACAGAATCTTCGTGAGTATGTCTGCCTTGTTTTCACTTGACGGGACATAAGTGAAGTTCACGTTGCCTTTTGTAACATGGTCTATTAAGAAGTGGCACTTTAAAATCCGTATGCTTACTTCTTTCCGATGTTACTTTATTTTTAGCTAGGCAAACAAAACAGCACCTTGGTTGTCTACTTTCACTTGAGTGGGGGTTTCAATGAACATCCCGATTCCTACTCCATTTAGAAAGTTCTTCAGCCACAACACTTCCTTAGTAGCCTGGCACATTGCGATATACTCTGCCTGCACTGTAGACAGTGTTACTGTCGCCTGCTTCTGGCTCTTCCATGAGATTGCGGCACTAGTATGGTGACGTCGCCGCTGTATGATTTTCGGTCTAAGAGATCAGATGCCTAGTCTGCATCTGAATAAAACTAAAACTTCTCGTTTGTCTTATGAAAATGTAGTCCCCAATGTTTGGTCTTCTGCACATACCGGGGGATGTGTCTCACGCCACTACAGTGTTACTTGCTTGGGTTGTTGTTGAACTGGCTTACGTACGCAGTTACGAAGGAGAGATCCGGTCTTGTGCCATTTGCCAGATACAACAAGCTGCCGACAACTTCTTGATATGGCACTTTTTCTTGAGTAGGTGGGTCATCTTCTTTTTTTAAGGAACTTCATACTTGCATCCAGGTGAGTCGACGCCATCTTGCAGTCTGCCATGCCAAAGCTTTTCAAGATTTCCTCGGCGTATGCGGTCTGGTCCGAAGAAATAGAACTGTCTGGATGACATTTGACCTTTATCGAGAGAATCTCCTTTGCTCTCCCGAGGTCTCGAGCTTTGAATCTTCCCATGAGTTTTTCCTTGAAGTTCGCTAACACTGTCTGGTTCTTTACTATCAGAACGGTGTCTTCTTCGTAGACCCCTACTATCAGTCCGTGCTCCATGTCATAATACACACAAAGGTCTGCCACGGATTCTTTTAGGCCTATTTCCTTCAAAAAATTATCAAAACAGGAGTTCCATTCTTTCCCAGATTGATGTGGGCCATAGATGTTCCTTTTGAGCTTATGTACATATTCTTCCTTCCCCACTTTGATAAATGGATGTGGTTGTTCCATATAAGTTTCCTCCTGGATAGTACCATTTAAGTATGCTGCGGTAAGATCCATTTGATAGATCTTTCAGCCTAGTTCCACCTTGGACTAACAACTCTTCGAGATGGACGATTCACGTACAGCTGCATGTAAGCTCGTGTGTGTTCTGACCTTCAGCAGCTGCGATAGCAATGCCACAGCAAAATCCGTCAGTGGCGTGTCGCCTTAAACCACCTCACTCTTGTCACGCGAGTGACGCGAGGTAAACGGGAAAACCAGGGAGACCTTCGGAAATAGTATCGAGCTCCCATGACGCAAGGTCGCGCTGCCAGTCTCCTAACAGTGTCGGGCGAACGGGCTGTGTATAGCGGCTGGGGTTAGTGATTCGTCCATCTCGAAAAGAGAGTGGTTAGTCCAAGGTTCTACGGCAACCAAAGTCCTGACAGTTTTCAACTTAACAATCACAGGCGAGAATTTCTCGTTGTAGTTAATTCCCTTCACCTGCATAAACCCGCGTGCCACCAATCTCGCTCGGTAACGTTCCAGGTTTCCTTCTTGATCAAATTTCTTCTTAAAAACCCACTTGGACTTGATCACCTTGACACATTCCTTGCAGTTGGCCTAGGATCTAGCTCCCACGTTTGATTTTCTTCCTCCATAGCTTTCTTCCAGTTCTCGGATTGGGCCCTTCATAGCTTCTTCTAATGTCTGAGGTTCAGCTCGATCATCTTTCGTCTCATGCATGGCATTGCATTTTAATTGATAATCTCACTTTGTGGCTTGTTGCAGAAATCCATGGATTGTCTGCCCGTTATCTTCTAAAGGAAGTTCTGCCCGGTCCTGCTCGTACCTCTCTTCTCCGTCATCCAGGAAGTCTTCTATTTGGGATGGAATGTGTGTCTCTTCAGGGGTTACAGGGTTCTCTCCTGGTTCGGGAACTTCCACGTCTGGAATAATGGTCTGCTCTATATCTTCGGATTCAATGAGAAGCAGATCATCCCCTGCAGACTTCTGTGGTTTTACTATGATAGACTCGTCTCGGAAAGGGAACGCAGCTTCTTCTAACTTTACATCACGGCTGACTATGATTTTTTCGGCGTTAAAATCCTACAACTTGTAACCTTTTTGTTCCTTGAGGGTACCCAATAAAAACAGTCTCTATCGACCTGTCCTCCAACTTCTGTTTTGGGATATGTCTACCTTTGACGGCTCAGGCCCTACAGCCAAAAACTCTGAGGTGGTCGGTGGCTGCTTCCCGGCCTTCCCAAACTTATGAGGGACTTTTTCCTTCGAGGGATCTTGACGGGCAGAGATTACGTACATGACGAGCCGTCGTGGCTGCTTTCGTCCACTGGTTCTTCGGCAAGCCCGAGCTTATCAGCATGCACCTTGTCATGTCAAACAGCATCCTGCTGTATCATTCAGAGTTTCCATTTTGCTGTGGATTTCCTGGAACGCTGAGTTGCCAAGTAATCCCGTGTTCTCGCAAGAAATTATCAAACTCCTGGCTTGTATATTCTCCACCGCAATCTGAACGCAGAGTTTTTATCTTGGTCTCGTGGAGGTTTTCTACTTCAAATTTATACTCCTTGAACTTCTGGATAACCTCGCTCTTTCTTTTCATTGTGTAGACACGGGCGTACTTCGAGTAGTCGTCAATGAAGGTCACCAGATAGTGGGCTCCCCCTTTTGACATAGGAGAGATTTTCCTCACTACATCCGAGTGTATCAGCTCTAAAACCTTACTGGTCTTGCTTGTTCTACAAGTTGGAAATGGTGAACGGGGTAGCTTTCCCTTCATACATGTCTTGCATAGACGGTCCCCTGTTTTGTCGTCTTCTTCCATTTCCGTTTTGTCGTCAGTTCTGGTTAGGCTTTGCACTGCAGCGTGGTGCAGGTGACCAAATCTCTGATGTCATAAGACGTCATCGTTGGTTCTTGCGATGTTGGTTCTATCTCCATCACTCTGTACATACATCCTTCTCGTTTAGCTGTCATGATGATTTTGTAATCTTCGTCAATCACTCTTGCTTCGCCTTTGTGGAATATCACTTGCCACCCTTAGAGCTCTGAGTGGTGGGGAAATTGAATACTGACTTTGGTTTGGAAGGGAATTGGAGCTACTGCTAGAGCAAAGAGAATTTCCGACTTTTGTGAACTGAGAGGCCTTAGGAGATGAGTTTTGAGCTCACAACGTGAATAGGCCTATAAATTAAAACTACGATATTAGGTATCGCAACTATTGAAGGAGGGTGGGGCGGGAAACGGAGTTTGCTATTTCAAAGTTTAATAGAAGGATGGTTACTGATCTATTGCAAGATTAATAGTAGTAAAAGGCTTTATATACATTTGGATGAGGTTGCTATGGTCGGAGCTCTGAAATAAATACAAGATAAACACTTTTTGGAGAAAATGTCCGGTAAAATTTTATACTAACAAAAATGCCGTTTTGGACAAGGTAGAGTTCATGGGAAGAAGTTACGTTAATAAATTCCTTTTTAAAGCACTAAGCAAAAGATTAAATGAACCAGCTTGTGTGTAGATGCTAAAACGCATTTTAGTTTACAACATTATTGCAGCCGCAAATAATGACAAAAGTGCAATCGAAGTTTTCATAACAAACCAAAACCGGTATTATAGTTCAAAAAAAAACGTAGAGTGTAGGTCCTCCTAAAACAACACTAAGCTAGTCGGCTTTATGCCTGAGAAAAAAATATAAATAATTACAAATTTACAAGTTTGGTTCTTTGGAAAATGGCGATCTTGAGTTGCGTGCGGCGCGCTCAGTTTGGAGCGTTTTTCAAGTCGCTGTAGAAAATCGTAGGAGATGAAATTTAAAGTTCTGTTTTCGCAGAGTTGAAGAGTACGTGGCTATTCAGCATTGAAGACAGTGATCGTTTTGAACCATTTTCCTGGGAGTTATACAATTTTAAAGATGAAGGCTTGGGAATAGGCCTATACCGCTACTGAGCGCTAAGAAAAAAAAATTTTCCCGAGTTTTTGATTTTTGGTGCCGGGTATCCTAACCAATCTGGATTTTTGGCCAAATGCCTTTACATGCCCCCAGACAGGAGATTTTACTCAGGGTTCCTGTTGAACTCGAAGTAAAAGCTGCAAAAAAAGTTAGTGCACACAGGAATGCTCAAAACTTAGGTCGCCTAGCCATGTAATCACAATTTGCATGAAAGGTCACAATTTAAGGAATATCTTCTATTTTATCGAAAAAATAAGAAGTCTCAAGTTTTGAGCTACTTAGTCTTAGCTCTGGATCGAATACAAAGTTATATAAACACTACATATACAAAAATTAAAATGCCATTTTGTGATTTTGGGGAACTGATACTGTCTAGCTAGCTAGCTGTCTAACTAGCTGACTAGCTAATAAGATTTTTCCCATGTTAAATCCCATAGACGTTTTGCTCATGGCTAGCACAAAATTGAGAAGGCCTACGTACCTGAACTTTTGCACACGGATGCATGGTGATCTAAGGATGGTCCTTTTGTTGGTTTGGGGGTTGTAGGGGTCAGGACAAATGCGTGGGAGGGTTTTGAAATTCACCACCGGCTAATTTAAATTTCGTTCCTTTTGCAAGTTGCAACCGACGATTTTAAGCAACAATGGCTTGAACAATCAAGACGGGTCCTTAGATTTATTGTAAAAGCCTGGACGAACTAAAAACTGAACTGTAACGAAGGACAGAATAAAGAAACATTAACGTTGCCGTGGATTGCGTAAGAATAAAGCGATGCACATTAGATGATGGTTACGCAACAATACGAGCATACACTAGCTAATGGGTTTTTTGTTAATAACCCACAAATAAAATGCTTCGCGTTCTGCTATTTTAGTAACAATGACCTTGGGGGTTTCTGCATGACTAAATGTAAACGAAATCTTTAAAAATTAAGGGGAAGGTGCAGGGATGAAAATAAATGAAGGGGATACGCTGATTGAGTGAGCAAAGCGAACGAAAGCACCGATTGTTAGCCAGTGTGCGCAAAAATGGGGTTGAAGCATCTTAAACAGACGCTGTTACCTTATGTACGTTCACGGTCCTATGAAAGTTGTGATATCCACCCAAAACCAAAACTGGTAGAAAAACCCGCCAAGTTTCCAAAAACGGTCGGCCTTTGAAGGTAGTGATATCATTCCACCAGGGAAAGGCCGCCAAGGTTAATCGTATTAGCCAAGTTAATCGCACCGAATAATACTTTGGACGTTAAATGAAAACTTGAAGATTGCTACCGCTAGTAGCAATCTTCTAGTTTTCATTTAACTTTCGAACTATTAGTATGTGCGATTTACTTGGCTAATAGGATTAACCTTGGCGGCCTTTCCCTGGTGGAATGATATCACTACCTTCAAAGGCCGACCGTTTTTGGAAACTTGGCGGGTTTTTCTACCAGTTTTGGTTTTGGGTGGATATAAACAATACATATGCAAAAATTAAAATGCCATTTTGTGATTTTGGGGAACTGACGTTTTTTCGGCGATATTAATTTGAGTAAGAAATTACATAAGATAAAACACTATTTTCGAAACTGGACAAAAATTAAAGGTACAGGTTTAGGTTTTTGTAACTGTTAATTGTTAAATGATACGATCTCAACATTTAATGCTCTAACTCGCCAGCCGTGCACAGAATGCTATTTTTATTTTTTAGGAAAGCATCGAAAAAAACCTCGAGACGCACTCCTCAGGACCTAGCTTGCGATAAGGATCGGAATAGAGGGTACTATGAGCGCATGAAAAAACCGTAGGCTCTATTTAAAGTTAACAGATTACCACTGGGATGGTTTTAGGTTACCTGTTTTACATAAAAATTTAGGTAACTTGTTTTACATAAAAATTCTGACACTGAAGGGTTTTTAGGTATAACCCATAACTTAACATAATTATAAAAATGCTGGGAGGTTTTAAAATGGATAATAACCAACAACCTTTTAACGACAGAGTTAACATTTTGCCCTCAGAGGTAAGACAGACAAATTTTTTAAAGAAAAATGTTTCGTAAAAACTTTAAGAGGAGTTAGCCAGGAACCACTAGACTCCCATAGATATTCCAAATGAATATTAATGTGTCGTACAATCTTTGTTAATATTTTCCCACATAGGGAGACGTTGATAATGACAAAAAGACTAAACATTGGCACTTAAAATTTAGGTGTAAGGGTCCGAAACGGGAAAAGCTGACAGTTTCTTTGAGTGAGGTTGCCCTGACAACGTACCTCTTAACAATTAAAGAAATAAAAAAAAAGTGTAGAGCAAATTGTTGGCTCCACCACTAGTTTAGTTTTTAATGATGAAAACTCAACTGTTAGTTTAAACAAAATACCGACTTAAGGTATCTTCATTTAAATGGAACTTTCCAGGTTTGTATCTGACTATGTAGTCGTAGTCTTGGAGGGTAAGGCTTCACCTAAGCAATCTGGGGTTTTTACCAGACATTTGCTTGAGCCAATGTAGCGGGTTATGATCTGATTCAATGACGAATTTTGTCCCATAGATGTAGGGACGCAATTTGGCAACAGACCAGACCAAACACGCGCACTCTTTTTCAGTCGTCCTATAGTTCTGCTCCCGGGCTGTCAACTTACGTGAAGCGTAAAGACAGGGATGTTCTTCTTCTTCAAACTCCTGGGATAATACGCAGCCCATGCCACGTTCGGAACAGTCACACTGTAAAGTGAAAGTCTGACTGAAGTAGGGTGCTCTTAGGACGGGAAACGTCACTAAGGCTTGTTTCAAAGTGTCAAACGTGTTTGTTTTGACTGATCCCACAAAACGGGATCTGGGGCTTCCTTTTTCAAGGAGTCTGTGAGGCTAGCACAGATTTCAGAGTACTGTTTGATGTACCTTTGGTAGTACCCAACCAAGCCAAGGAAAGATCTAACGTCTCTTAGTTTGTGGTCTGGCGAATTTTTGCACAGCCAAAACTTTTACTTCAGAAGGGGTGCGGGACCCATTTCCTACCTCATGACCCAAGAAGGTAGCCGTGCTACAAGCAACCTGCGATTTTTTTGCATTTACTGTTAGCCCGGCCTTCTTGACTGCAAGGAGGAAAGAGTGGTCATTGTCGAGATGTTGTTGCCACGTTTTTCGGCTCCAACGGCGGTGTCATCTTGAAATGGGGTAACGAATTCCTCCATTCCACGTGTGATGCCATCCATAATTTTTGGAAACAAAATGGGGCGTTTTTCATTCCCATGTTCATCATGAGTGGGGCGTACTTCCTAATAGGGGTAGTAATGGTAACTGTTAAAGAAGCCTGTGGTGTGAGTCGAACCTGCCAGAAGCCTCTGTTCAGGTCGAAAATGGAGATGTATTTCCATTTGGCTGCTTGCTCTATACATTCCTCAGTATTAGGAATTGGATAGTCTTTAGTTACGGTGTTATTGTTCAGTTCACGGTAGTCAGCTACCGGACGAGGACTTGCATCTTCCTTCTGAACAATGATCATTGGTGACCCGTGACGAGAGTCAGTCTCAACAATCAAGCCAAGATCCAGCATCTGTTGAATCTCGGTAACAATTAAGTCCCTCTCAAATTTCGCATGGCGATAATATTTGCAGGGTTTAATGTTAGAATCAATTAGTTCGACATCGTGAGTAACAAGGTCTGTTCGACCTGGTAAAGTGGAGAAAACTCCATCCACTTGGTCAAATACAGCGAGTAGTTCATTCTTCTGCATTTCGGTTAAGGAGCCTATTTTTTTAAAAAGGCCCATGGCTTCCCTAGAAGTAAGGTGGCCATCACCAGGCTGACCTGTCCAGACATGGTCGGGGGGTGACATTTCACGTTCGTCAGAGAAAGAATAATTAGTGGCTCCTTCTCTAGGCAGATATGGCTTGAGAAGGTTTACATGATAAATGGTTTCTTTATGAATACCAAACGATTTCTTGATAAGGTAGTTTGTATCAGACAATCGCTTCAAGACTTCACACGGGCCATCCCAATAAATATCTAATTTATTGGCCCTGGAAGGTTTAAGGACCAGAACCTTGTCTCCTTCCTTGAACTTACGTTCAACTACCTTTGCGTCATAATAGGATTTGTTTTTAACCTGACTTTTAAGTATATTCTGAAGTGCAAGTTCACGGAAGTATTTAAATCTTTGGAGCAAGTCCAAGATGTATTCAAGAACGGATAGATGAACGTCTGTCTCTATCCATTGGCTTTTGACCAGCTCCAGTGGGCCTTTGATGTTGCGGCCGTAAACAAGCTCAGCTGGAGTGAAGCCCGTGCTCTCATGTGGAGCCGTTCGAAGAGCAAATATTGCTCCTGGCAAGCACCTCTCCCAGTCTTCAGGATGCTCATGGCATACTGCACGCAACACTGCCTTTACTGTGCGGTGGAAGCGTTCGACACTGTTTGATTGGGGGTGATTGACGCTGGAATTGATACACTTGATTCCACACTTATCTAAAAATAACGTGGTGAGTTCAGAGATGAACGGTGAGCCCAGGTTACACTGGAGCTCTCCTGGATATCCTAGTCGAGAAAAGATTTGCAAAAGTGCATCCACTACACTTTGGCTGTTAGCCTCTTTAAGGGGAACAGCTTCCGGGAACTTTGTTGCAGGGTCAAGCAATGAAAGAATATACTTGTACCCAGCCTTACTAGTAGGCTTGATGGGCCCAACAATGTCAATAATGTACCTGTTGAACGGCTCACCATCCATGGGCACGAGCATCATGGGAGCAACAAATTTTTGTCCCGTTTTGCCAGTCTTTTGGCACGTGAGACAGGTTTGCACGTATTGTCCAATATCGGTGAAGCAATGTGGCCAATAGAAATTAGTCAACACTCGGTCTTTTGTTTTTGACCTGCCCAAATGGCCTGCCCATGCATTAGCATGCGCTGTGTCTAAGACAAATTTTCTGCACTCTTCAGGAAGCACTAGCTGTCTCTCTATTAACGGCTTACCTGAAGTACGAAAGGGCTTTCTAAAAAGTAATTCCTTGTCAACGAAAAACTGTTTGTTTTCGTCCTGCTGCTCGACAGGGAGTTCAGCAGTTTTCCAACACTGAGTTAACGTTGGACATGTAAGTTGCAATTTGGCAAACATGGGTTTATCAATATTTAACAATTTTGAAAACTGTTCTGTCTGGGGCCCTAGAATAGCAGTATCTAAACTATCTACCTTAGGATTGATAAAACCCTCTGTCACTGCTCGTGGAGTAACCACACGCTGGTCAGATTCACTGTCTGTACCTTCATCACTACTGGATGCTACTTCACGATAATTTGGTTTTACAATCGGAAGTTGTTGTTCACTACGTGTTTGTGAACGTGTAACTGCATTAACAAAAGGGGGTAATGGTTTTAATCCCCGTTCTTCCAGAACAGTCTGGGAAGGAATACCAAGAAGCATTTGGAAGTGATCTCCCATGTGGTCGGAAACCAAGGCCTCTGTAGGTAAAGGCCCAAATGGCGTTTGCACATCGATCTTTGCGATGGCGTGAGCTGTAGTCTGCTCTGTGAGAGCGTAGCTACAGTGGGTGTACTCACCCGTGAATTGGTGTGGTTTAACCAAATCTCTGGAAATGACATCATGGGTTGACCCAGTGTCTCTTAGCACTAAACACTTAGCACCGTTCACACTTCACTCATGGATGTGCTTAGACAAGACAAGTTCAGGAGGTTGACTGTGAATAAAATTACAGCTGGACTGAGTCGAGTTTAGACTCAGGGTTAGAAGCAAAGTGTGCTTCACGTGCACGACAATCACGGATCATATGACCGGGACGTTTACAAAAAAAACATGTGCCATCTCCACGGGGCTTACGTGGTTGATCAAATGCTTTATTAGCATTGTTGCTGCTGGCGGAATCCCCAACAGTGGAGTCACGTTTAGTGTCCATAGAACCAGCCGGTTTAGCTATGGTTTGGTGATTTTTATTACCACCACGAAAGTTGGATGGGGCTTTAGAAGCTTGTCCACCTGGCTGTGAGACAGTTTGCACTTTGCCTGCTTTGAAGGCAACATCAGCAGAAATTTGCTTGTTGCGGGTTGTGTACTCGTCACACAACTTAGCTGCTTCATGCAGCGTCCTAGTTTTCACTTGGTCGGGCAACCACTTCCGGAGAGCTACCGGGCATGATTTAGTGAATTGTTCCAAGAGGAATAAATTAACTAATTTGTCGAAACTATTGTTGACACCAGCTAACGACAACCATCGAGAAAATAATGTTTCCAACTAAAACGCGTGTTCATGGAAAAGTTGTTCGGGTTCTTTCTCCAAACTTCTAAACTGCGCCTGTACTGACTCCTTAGTCTGAACAAACCTTTCTAGTAGTTTAACTTTGACTAGATCATAATTGTGCATATCTACTGCACTCATTTGGTCACAAACGTTAACCAAAATTTCACCTAATAACGGTTGTAAACCGACAACCCATTCTGACTTTAAAATAAGTTGAGTTTCCATGGTTTTCTCAAATATTTTTAAAAAGGAGTTAATTTCCGATTTCGGTCCCCAGTTAATTAAACGAACTGCATCAGAAACCTTTCCGGCCTTAGGTCCGGAACTAACACTAGACGTTTCAGACACTGGACTTGAAGTACCACTTGCTGATCTTAATTTTGCTAACTCAATTTGTTTATTGGCTAGATCAAGTTCACGTTCGATTTTACGGATTTCTAGGGCTCTAGCGGCATCGCTACTTTGGGCCTCCGTATTTCTTAACATTAATTCATGAGCCCGAACTTTTTCGGCCTCCGCTCGTGGTTTATCTGCTTCTGCTAGATCTAAAGCTTTAAGTTTTAATTCTTCGGCTTTTAGAAACAATTCGTTTTCTTTAAGAGCTAATTCTTTTTTATTTTGAATAGCGGTGTTACGCTTTTCAATGGTGCTCTCTAGAGCGTCGGACACATCGGTTAATGGGACTTTGTCAGCTTCGTAAGCGACAGTGAGAATTTTAACGGATTCTTGCCTTACTTCACTGACAGTTAGGCCAAGATTTAAACAGGCCTTCTTGAGGTCCTTGTTTGGAATACCTTCGAGTATTTCTAGTAAATCTTCCATGTTGGAAAGTTTATCGTTAATTCAAGCAGAAACAAGTTTTACGTGAATTTTAAAATAAAAAAATAAAATTGCAGCTGCAAAATAATTAAACTGTTAAGTTGGACTAGAGCACGAATTTAATCATTTCTCTAAACAACCTTTAGGTTAAACACAAGATCCACTTTTTACCCCTAGCATTCTAATGGATTATTAAATGCATAAAATACGCGAAACAAAACACTCGGTTTGGCGGCCAAAGCAAACCTATGTGCACTAACCTTTCTGATAACACAATCGCTGTGTGGTCCGTCTATCCTAGCCTCCCATCGTAGACCTGGATGTAGAGCCACTTTGGAAGTCCGTCCGGTGTTTGTTGCACAAAACGTCCTTGCACAGTTGTGGTCGCCCTTTTTGGTGAAGTCGAACACGGTCACAGACGTCCTTGTTGTGTGGGGAGCTTCATTTCCTAACACAGGGTGAATCCTCTGGGGTGTTGAACGTTTACTTCAACCTTCATCAGGTTAGCCCAATTTTACCTCTGTTGAAGCTTGGGTTGCTGCTTTCCTTCTCCAAGCCGGATCGGGAACTGTAGGCCTAGTTGTTGGCGTCTAGGCAGACATCTTTTGGAAGTAACGTTTTGTTTTTGTTACTGACATCTCGGTTGCAGTTTGATGACTTACTGCTGATATCTTCTTCTTAAGATGGCACTGGCATAGTAGTATGACAGGGGGGAGGTGTGTTTAAAGTGGCACAGCACCTTGTGATCCCACCACTGCCACCAGTGTTGTAGCGGCGCTGCCTGTCTCGTTAGGTGCCTTTCAGGTGAGCACCGAAATCTGGTGTTCTGGTGAATTTTTAGGTAGTACTCAGGGTGTCTGTTTTTACTTTTGCGGAGAATACAGCGCTGCAGTGTCTACTGCACGATTAGGAGGGGAGCACCCATGTCCTATCTAAGTTTAAAGTACTAACTATCTAATGGTTCACTGTCACCATGATGGGTGTTTAATTGCAGGCTTGGAGTTAAATAAAAATGATTTTTGATTATTTCCTCATACAATTAAATCTACACGAAGTCAGACTGTCGTTTAAAACAACGGTTGGTTTTTTAATAAAACATGTTTAACTTTACACTACATTTGGAACACTGTACGTTACAAAAAGATTCTTTGAAAGCTTTAAATTAAAGCACACAACGATTTACAATAAAATCGGCAAGAAATGAACGAATTAAAAGTTCATACACTACAATAAAATTTCGATTAGAAAAGTTGTCTGAGTCACCGGATTCTCTAAGTTACATAATGCACCTTACATTTGTAAAATAGTTCAAGTTATGTTTCAAAGCCACTGCTAAAGATCAAACTACCTCAAATGGTTAACCTGGTACACAACCCAAAAGACGTCTAAGCTCTACGATTAAATCATTTTGATTATTTAGATGAACCTATGTTCAACATAAATCAGAAATAAAAGCCGGTTTTTAGGAAGGGGACCTTAAACTCTTAAGTTGTGGACGTTCTAGGCCAGAAATGCCGATGGCAGTTAACTATCCATAATCATTCTCAAAGTTTAGAAGTTAAGTTTAGATTTATGAACTATAAATTTAGAATTAAAGTCCAAAAGAATACTTTCAAAAAAATCAAACTAGTTACCAACGAATTGCTACCTTGCCCGGCATGGCAACCTGCAGACCCTGGGGGACATCTCCACTCCGACCGGCGTAGCAACCTCTAGCCTTTGAGATCAGTGAGCAATGCTACCGATGCAGCAGGTCTGTTTTATACCAGCTGCCTGGCAGCAAGGGAGGAGGGAAAGCGCGGACCTGTAGGAGAGCGACGGAGGGGGGGGGGGGTAGAGAGACCTCTTGCGGAGGAGAAACTGACTCAGACGGACAGGCTGGCACTACCGGAAGTAGGCATGACGGCGCAGACGGGCAGGGTAGCTTAGAGCTCTGAGTGGTGGGGAAATTGAATACTGACTTTGGATTGGAAGGGAATTGGAGCTACTGCTAGAGCAAAGAGAATTGCCCACTTTTGTGAACTGAGAGGCCTTAGGAGATGAGTTTTGAACTCACAACGTGAATAGGCCTATAAATTAAAACTACGATATTAGGTATCGCAACTATTGAAGGAGGGTGGGGCGGGAAACGGAGTTTGCTATTTCAAAGTTTAATAGAAGGATGGTTACTGATCTATTGCAAGATTAATAGTAGTAAAAGGCTTTATATACATTTGGATGAGGTTGCTATGGTCGGAGCTCTGAAATAAATACAAGATAAACACTTTTTGGAGAAAATGTCCGGTAAAATTTTATACTAAGAAAAATGCCGTTTTGGACAAGGTAAGAGTTCATGGGAAGAAGTTACGTTAATAAATTGCTTTTTAAAGCACTAAGCGAAAGAATAAATGAACCAGCTTGTGTGTAGATGCTAAAACGCATTTTAGTTTACAACATTATTGCAGCCGCAAATAATGACAAAAGTGCAATCGAAGTTTTCATAACAAACCAAAACCGGTATTATAGTTCAAAATAAAAACGTAGAGTGTAGGTCCTCCTAAAACAACACTAAGCTAGTCGGCTTTATGCCTGAGAAAAAATATAAATAATTACAAATTTACAAGTTTGGTTCTTTGGAAAATGGCGATCTTGAGTTGCGTGCGGTGCGCTCAGTTTGGAGCGTTTTTCAAGTCGCTGTAGAAAATCGTAGGAGATGAAATTTAAAGTTCTGTTTTCGCAGAGTTGAAGAGTACGTGGCTATTCAGCATTGAAGACAGTGATCGTTTTGAACCATTTTCCTGGGAGTTATACAATTTTAAAGATGAAGGCTTGGGAATAGGCCTATACCGCTACTGAGCGCTAAGAAAAAAAAATTTTCCCGAGTTTTTGATTTTTGCTGCCGGGTATCCTAACCAATCTGGATTTTTGGCCAAATGCCTTTACAGTCAGCCGCTACAAATTTTGTTAAATAAAAAATTGCTAGACATTGGTAGTGTTCAGGGGGTTCAGTTATAATATCAAAAGATTAAATAAACTAGCTTAGTAAAATGCTATAACGCATTAAATTAAGTTTGAATTGTTTGCAGAAGCAGATAATGAAGGTTGTGGAAGTCGGGACATTTTTTCATAGCATTTGCGGCCGACTAACAGGAATAAAAAATATCGTTCTAATGTGTGTGTATCCAACATGTATTTGAGGTTATTAAGTGCCAATTGACAGCCCCTCCCATTGACTCAACTAAGCTAGTGTTTTTAGGCTTTTTGCCTGAAAAGAATAATAAATAACTACAAATGTACAAGATTTTTCGAATAATTGGTGACCTGAAGTTGCGAGCGCTACGGCCCAGTTTGAGGTGTTTTTCAAACTGCTGTGGAAAATTAATGGAGATAATTGTACAGTTCTGTTTCCGTAGGAATGAAGCTGAAGTGTAGGGCTATTAATGGCTGAAGAAATGGGTCAGTTTGGTCCATTATTCGTGGAGTTATGCATGGTCAAAGACCGAGGTTTTTTATGCGTTTAAGCGCTCAAGAAAAAAAAAGTGTTCGTTGCGAAAACTATGGTTTTCCCCCAAAGTTTTTATCTTTGGAGTTCGGGTATCCTCTCCAATCCGGGTTTTCTTGGTAAACCAACTTTACAGTGCTAGAAAACACCGTGTCGTTCTCTGTTCATCACCTCAGGTTGACATTCTCACCGTTGCATGCCTCAATTGCATGGAGGATTATCTCAGCACCCCCCAATGCATAATCAAAGACTGACAAGTTGTCCAGTAACCTGTCCATTCCTTAGCCCGACGTCCCAGAAACGTGCTAATGCTCCGGCATAATTTCTACGAACATAACCAGACTGGACCAAGTATGCCAGAAAGTATGCCATTGCTCAAGCGACTATTTTTGTAACCCGTGCTCCACTTGTAAATCCATAAGCCATGTAGAATGGGACAAAACAAATGTATGCGACCAAAGACTGACTAACAAACTCAACGCAGCTCCACGAACTCCCCACTCAGCTCTTCTCCCTTGCATTGTCGAGTCCATTCTGCTCCCTGCTAATCATCACGCTCTTCATCACCACGATGCATAAAAAATCGCAAAACCGCATCTTCACACTCGTCATCAACTCTTCCGCTTCGATACAGTCAACACCTCAGTCATCTGTGTCGTTCCTCCACAACAAAGTCAACAAAGCACTGCCGGTAATCGATAAGAAAGAACAACCAGTTTCTCCTACCACCGAAATGGAACCAACTACTGTACCAGTCATCCTTCCATCTCAAATCCATCACCTCCCCAACTTGAACCAACTCCAGCTAAGGGAAAAATCCAACTGCAGCTTTCAGCCTCAACAAAGTCTCTCTCCATCTCTCCTTTCTACGGCCTAGAAAACGCACAACTCGTGACGCCAGTCAACACTATCCCGCTACTAGAACATATTTCCTTTCCGGCAACACTACGCAAAAAAATCCGGCATGAACTTCACCTCTCAAAATCAGAAGTCAGACGGTTGGATGTAAACTTACAACTGATTAACTCCTTCATTAACCGTCTTTCAACACGAGCCACCATTGCTGATTAGGAAAATAGGGTGGGGAGGGAGATTAAATGATGCATTAAATGTCAACCTCGCAAAGGAAAACTCGGCACTGAAACAAAAGATCACAAAACTTTAACTGAACTTCAAACTGACAAACTCGAAAATCAATCTTCTTTCACCACTCCCTTCCAGTGCAAAACGCCTCTGGCACCTTCACCAATGTCGCTTGTCCGCCACAAGTAAACCTGCCTACTGCTGATCTCCACACTGATCCACAGTCCTTCGAAAAATCCGAAGAAAGCCTCACAATCCACTTAACATGATCTTGCGGTGACGTTTGGGCCTCCCACTACTCAACAAACCAAAGTTAACCGTGCAACAACTTTAATTCCACTGGACCCAGTTAGCCGAGGGACATCGTCATCTGACCAGAATGAGGACCCACCCAGACTCTCGATGACCGCTTTCAAACATGACAGATTGACTTCGGACTGGATCATAGCAAATTTGCTCTTCCAGCCGACAAGTACATCGCACGTTCCATTTGGCAATTCGACAATGCAGATGACTTCGCTCCAGCCTTCCCTGGTATCAAGCAATGTTCCGATCGTAAAACCAGACAACGTCCTTGCAAGGACTGGCAAACTAGTAACCTCTTGCTTTGGCAACGTCCTTGCAAGGACTGTCGCGCCAAAGCAAGAGGTTACTGCTTCAGCTTCTGCACCCGCCACTAAATCACAATCATCTCGTAAAAATAAAAAATGGAAAGAACTCTCGTCGTGGAACAAGAACCATTTTCATCTCGTCATCCAAAACTCCATCTCAAATATAGCCCTTCCGGAGTTTCATTCAGTTTCCGCTCCTCTTCCTCGAACATACTCCTCACTGACTACATCCAGAATCTCCATTTAACCTGCTCAAACCACCTTTCATGCGGAGATTTGCAACATACAAAGTTTTCTTTGAACAACCTCGGCTTCGTCCAAAATCCGCCATTTCCTGCCAGACCACTCCAAAATTCAGTCAAGAACCCCACTATCAACAACTTCTCTACTCCACCTTCCGAAAATTTTTCTTTGCTGGCAATCAACTCCTAACTTTAGAAACATTGTGTGCTGATTGGACACTCCCAACATCCCCATCACCTCGAAACAGGATGATTCCGGTGATTTGTTTCTGGAATCCTTCACACTTTTGAACCACCAACTCCAAAGTTTTGTCAAAATTCAATGGTCGGTAAGAACTTCATGAACTATCATCATGACCGTTCCTCAAACCAATGACACCGTTTCCACATTGGCCCACATCCAATGGAGTTAACCAAGTCAAATCAACAAAATTGGAAATTACCCTAATCCATCAACGCAGACACTGAATACAAATTCACCAACCTTGTCAACCCCACTGGAATTAACAGGTAAAAGTCTCCATGCCATCCTTTGGGTCATTGGACAGTCCTCCCCGCCTGCCCATTGAACATCCCCATCTTTTGGCCACAAATCTGGATTATCAACCTACTTTTAAAAATCCCTTAAACTTTTCACTTCACCTGAAAAATACCCGTTTCTGGATTTCTATAAACTCAAAAAAAAAAAATTAATAAACTTTCAAAGGAGTCTGCGACTCCGGAGAAACCAGCTCGTAACCTTAGGGTACCAGGGGGTCAACTGTAATGCTAAATTTACAGGTAATGGACACATAGATGCAGGAAATTGCCGGCCCTTAGCCCGGGCTGGCTGAATTTGGTTTCAATTGCCTGAGAGGAAATATACGTTACCTGCACTCACCGTACCTGTCCTCTTAAGTCACTACTTGCCAGAATGCGAGGAATAAAAGATGACAACCGTCGTTCCTCCTTGCTTTTATAAGGAGGGATGCGCATGCGCAATTGGGTTATCAAGCTGTTAGGCTCCAAACAATTTTAAATCTTCCTAGGGAAACTCTGCAGGATGCTAAATTTACAAGTAATGTATATTGCCGTTTAGGCAATAGAAACAAAATTCACCAAGCCCGGGCAGAGGGCTGACTACGCGGGAGAAGCCAACATCCAGGGGGCCGCTCGCTGCTTTTTGAGGGGGTCGCAACTTCCTTTTTCTTTTTTTCGTTTTTCAATAAACATATTTTGAAGAAATATGTCAATGAACATTGGTATCTCCCTGCACTAAAACCTGTGCATTGTTAAGTGTTCAGAAGTTCTACACGCCATCAATTTCTCTGTCCTTGTTTGTTTTCTTAAAATAATTTTCTTCTGTTTAGGTCTCGAGTGAATGCTGGGACTCCTTGACTATTGGAGTTTGTGGGAAACCACATACGCCGGATGACATGCTGGGCTCCTGCACGCGATCAAACCTACAAGCTGCATAGTGAAACCACATTATGTATTGTATGAATAAACAAACATTTGGGTGTTGATCACCTTTTTATATGGTGCAAGAAACTCCACTGACATTTCCCGGTTAACGCAAAACAGTGACGTTTATCATCGTAAGAGACGTTGCTGAGGTGTTATTGATGAACCATCTTATTTATGCTGAACATCTGGAAACTTACTAACTGCATTGGCTGTAAGTTTTTTTTTATCACTGTCACAATAGTGTAATAACATGAATAGAAATCCTCCTTCTCCTTACTACCCAAATTATTTCCACGTGAAATTGTCCATTGACTTAATATCTGGTTTGGAATTCAATTGTTTACTAGTACTGCATCCATTGCAGTTAAAACTGCACTATCAAAGTCGGTGTCATCTAATTTCATTGGCTTGTTGGTATGAATCACAATCACTTGAGGTACGGAACTCCTGTAATCAAGGAACGTGTTCTGCTGCAGACCGTTTGCCATTTTTAAAATAAGACTTAAATGGAGACGGGATAAAATTGGGTAAAGTAACATTTTCCTGAAACTCTTACCGATACTTGCTGTGTAGTCTGAGGATTAACCATTTTGAAAACTGTTTGAAAGATCCGTGGTAGCAATTTTTTTGCAATTGAAAGGTCGTATATGAAACAAATAATTTTGTTATCAGTTTGTTCATGAAGCTGCTGGTTCCAGGTTTAGGAGTGATACGATGAAGAAACAGTAGCTAGCCTCTAAATGAATAGGAAAATAGAGGTATATTCTGGTTGTTGGTTTCACAAGTTGATAACACAAAATGAAAATATCACATGGTCTACTGTGAAAATTCATTTTTAAGTTGAAAAAATCACCTTATATCACGCTTATTTTCACAATCATACGAAAAAACAAAAATTTCAGCAAATTTTCGATAGTCAGCAGTTTTGGAGGTGGAATGGCTCAGGCGACTATCATCTTCAGGCTTCACAACAACACAGTTTATTACTTCGTAAAAACCGTTCGTCTGCTTCGAATATTGGGCGCGGCCTCCGGACTTTGTTGGGTACGTTGCGAATCTGGAGCGCGGTTGCAGTTATTCGTTGGGTTTGTCGCCCAATCGCCAGCTGCGTGAGAAATGGGCGACAAACCCAACGAATAACGGCAACTGCTCTCTAGATTCGCAACGTACCCAACAAATACCGGAGGCCGCGCCCAATATTCGAAGCAGAGGAACGGTCGTTACGAAGTAGTGAACTGTGTTGTTGTGGAGCCTGAAGATGATAGTCGCCTGAGCCATTCCACCTCCAGGACTGCTGACTATCGAAAATTTGTTGACATTTTGTTTTTTCGTGTGATTGTGAAAATAAGCGTGATATAAGGTGATTTTTTCAACACAAAATGAGAAAATTAGAGCAGTTTGCTTATTGAGTTCAGTGTCATCGGGATATGTGACAAAATACTGTATGCAAGTACGGGTGAATCAGCCCCACGTAGGTGGATAGTTATTTTCCACTACTTTATATGCTAGGATGTGGTCTCCTCGGGATCATTGTTAATCCGGAGCTTGTAGCTCCATCCTGAGTGGATGGTGCCAGACCTAATTTCATGTTGGTGACCTACTATGAGGCTCTTGATTAATATCAGTGGTATTTTACATCACGACGTGGTATTGTACTTGTGTATGCATCTCGCTTATTTTCAATGAGATTCAACACGAGGTTGCCGGAGTATGCTGAGGTGTACAGATGCATTGTTCTGGATTAGACCGGGATGTCACTTGCCCTTTACATACCTATATAGTCACAAGGAATGAACCCGTCTCTGGGTTTAGTCAAATTCTGTCCTCCTTGGCAGTGCAACTGTGCACTAAGAGAAACGTTAAGCGACTGGGCAGCAACAAAACATATGAAACATGAAATGACGCCACTGGAATGAACAGAACACTACGTTTAAAATAAAAGAATATATGACATCTTTTGACATAGTAATTAAAATATTAACTCATGGACAATAGGGATATGGACAATTGGGATTTCAAATAATTTGGTTATTCTATCATATTTTCATTAACTGTCCTCCATTTACACCCACCAAATGTCATGCCTTCCTAAATGTATCAGTACGCTACAGTTCATTGCATTTTTAAAAAATTAATAACCAAAGCAATACTGAACTGATGTGAATTGTATCAAGCTGTTGTTGTACTTCATTAATTGGGAAAATGTGTTAAAGCATAAATACATTTAAGTTCCATTTAAATAGGAAACTGCCTTGCTAGCCAATTTTTATATTCCCAAAAATTAAATAGAAATCTAGAACACTTCTTATTTTAGGAATCAAAACAAACAAGGCTAAAAAAAAAGCCAATCCCCTTTCAGTCATAAAGTGAACAGTAAAGTATCGTACCAATATTACCTTTAGAATTTTTTAAAGTTGTATTAATAGTTTTGATAAATAGTTTTAAAAGTCAACAAAGCAGTAAATTTTAAGATTATCTTCATGTTTTAATGAGTGACGGAAATTTTTTGATCGTGTAATTATCTAAAAGTTAATATTTGGCTGCCCAACTCACTTGATCAAATGTCTGAAAAATCCTTCACTTTGTACAGTACCTAGAGTCAAAAATAATAAAAAAAGGAGCTATTAAATTAAAGAATCAACCTAAAGGTCCTATTAAAAATGGCAGAAACACAGCCATGATAATCCAGTAACTACGTTGGTACTGATGCTGTGTTCTGCAGACTTGTTTTGTGGAGTGTATTTGACGATAGCTTTTCCTATCTCTTTGTCTAACCGATATACATTTGGTGAACAGGTGAGGTTCAACATTTAAGCACCCAACCCAGCAAGCAGACATTTTATTGTTGTTAACTGACATTCTTTGACATGTAAAGCTCAAAGCTTGAAGTGTAAACTCTTCAGCTTAAAAAAAATTTTTTTAACATTGCTTAAAATTATTTTTTACTATCCTAAAATACATACCTTCAGTATATGCTAAAGTCGCTTAGATTTGCTATTTTATGCCCAAAATAAATTTAAAATAATTAAATTTCACTTCAAATCTTATTTAAATTAGTTTAACTAATCATCCGCTATAGGAGCGCCGCTGTCGTATTCAATACAATACTACTACGTATTGAATACAATAGCCGCGCTCCTAGTGGATGATTAGCTAAACTAATCTAAATAAGATTTAAAGTGGAATTTAAGGATTTTAAATTTATTTCGGGCATAAAATAGCAAATCTAAGCAATTTTAGCATATACTGAAGGTTAGTATTTTGAAGATAGTAAGAAAGAATATTTAGCAAACTTGTTATATTTGTCATCTAGTAGATAATGTTGTTTTAGTTTTTACTACTAACTTCCTAGTGGTTTGAGCTAAAGGCTTAAAATTTGCTCCACCGGAAAGCTTTTTTTGAGCTAGTTAAAATGGGGTATTGGAATGTCAAAAGTGGTTGAAAATTGAAGAAACTGTGAATTTTAATGGGAAGCAACAAGATTCAGATAATTTTTTTTACCCGCGATGGTTTGGAGCACCCCGCACGCACCTGTTAACTAAATGTTTAACTTTGCGTAGACTAGTCAATGCATGGGGTAATCGTTCTGCCTTGCATCTAGTCTTCAAAAATTACCAAACAGGGTTATGCTATTTCTAACACAACCATTTAGTGAAGTACACATTGGCTTTTATTCAGGGTTATCAAAAGTTACACTTCAATAGTGGTTTAACACATTGAATGCGATGTATCAAAATTGTACCAAATAATTTTAATATCATTTTGGCACATTGCCTATGTGACAGTAACAACCTGTACCCTAATACTGCCACTGCATAGCTGTAAAATGAATAATTCTGCATCAAATGGAGTTTGGCTTGCGGCTAACAAGAGGATTTACAAACTCGAAATGAACCTTCTGCATTTATACCTTATACTGGTGCACTTCACATTATTGATTTTCATACCAATTTTCTTAACGATACCGTACTAATATTTACGATCATGTTATGTACAGTTGGTAGTTACAAACAATAAATGCAACATTCTTTATCTTGGAATGAAAACCTGTAGATTAGGTAAATCGTACGTTTAGAAGTAACAATATCTGAGGTCTAATGGGAAATAAAATGATCTTTACCAAGCGTTATTACCCGCTACTTGCGTGGTTTCACATAAGTTACCAAGTAGTCCCACAGTTCAGTGGAGGCATGTGTCTTATGTGGGAATGGCTGTGCTTGTGTGTATACATTTCAGTATTTTTTAGGCCAGTAAAACAAATTAGTTCATTCTTAGGTACAGCTAAATGTTTCTTTTTTTTGTGTGTGGGGCCTTGCTGAATTTTAAAGTATTGATAGATATTTTTCAACATTTTTTTCTTCAAAATTATCAGTACTGTAGTTGCATTATTGAGCACAAAAGTGATTTTAAATTTTCAACTCAGAACATTATCTCATCTGGTATTTAATAAATGTATGATGTTCAGGGTTAGTCTTCTTGCATCACCAGATGACTCTGACACCATACCATCAAGAAGAATGAAAAAGTAACTTAAGTCCCAACACTCGCTGTGAACCTTTTGAGGGTCTGGAGAGCCCAGTGGTCAAAGTGGTCGGCTACCATCCAAGTGAACGCCAAATCGAATCCCCCGTGCAACCAAGGCACATTCGGGACTTGTGTTAAAGTTATCTGATGATGTGAGGGAGTTAGCTAAGGCCATGAAAAAGCTAAATGTTTGGTTCGCGGGTAGTGTTCTCTTTTGAAAGTGATAAGGTCGTCATAACCTTTTTTCCCGAAGGGGCTTAAATCTATTTTTAATGGCCAACAGACCTGCAAACCTTAACAATAACTCGGCTAGAAATTGCCAGCTTCTTACACAAACTTTGTCCTCTATAATTCTACGATTGATTTGTGAGTTTTTGCCAAATAACTTGAGAAAGTTCAGCCATCGATTTGAAATAGCTTAACTTTCAAAAAAATTTAAACTCCTGTTTGAACATCAAAATAGATCAATTTTTGGCACGATTATTAAATGAAAACAATACTTTTCAATAACGATGGGATAATAAAGTTTGATCTACGTGTGCCTGAGAAGCAGGGAATACTTATCCTTTCCTCATAATACTAACCTTTAACTTAGTTTAAGTTAATATCCAGTGTCCAACAATACAGAAAAAGGGTGCTAATCAGGCTCCCCACCATTGTTGGTGTCCCAACAATGCTCCACATCACGTTCCGTGTTGGGTACGAACCTGGGCAGTCGTTTTCTGAATGCTCTGAAAATTTAGAGTTATACTAGTCTTAGAAGGAAAAATTTTGAGTTATCAATTGTGGAAATAGTTGTGTGTAAATATCGAAATACTTCTCGTGCCGTGAATGTAGATTGTGTGATTTTCATCTTGTACCTGTGAGATTTGCCTACAACACACGGAGGAAGTGATTTCGGCAATTGAAACTGCTTGGAAGTGCTCGGCCCAACATAAGGATCAATGCAAGCTTGCTTCATCACAAACCTCCCTGGAAAGTCGATTTGAACAGGAATTCAGCTTTTCGAAGTGCTGCCCTACCGTCTTTGCACCACCCTCCTCGTCATTGCATCAGTTCTCCACCCCGTGCTGGGGAATTTAATCAACTACGGATCCGAGCTCATGCAATACCACAATGATTGGTTGATTAGGAACCAACAATAGTTGGCCCTTCATCAAAATCTGCAGCGAGATTTCGGTATTTTCTCGAACCTCGGTTTTGGAGTAAACATGAAGAAATCAATACTGGAACGAAGCCACAGTTTCACCATTTTGTAAATAACGCTTGTTGATCAGACCGTCTGTAGAAAGAAGAGCGGGATTGGTGGAGTCGTTAGACATGGTACATCGCCAAGAAGTGACCTCAGCCAGGGAATTAAGCAGGATCATCAGGAGATAGATTTATTGGCAAGTTTGGTATCCTTAGGAGCGTGGAGGACAAGACCTCTTCACTGATTCTCACACTGGAAACTCTACTTCATTAAGTAGGATTGGTGGATAGACTGTCACAATTTGGATGTTAAGGTCTCTGTAAATCCTCCTTTACCAGAGCTTCTTCATTTTACAGTCGCATCGAACCGGGGCTGGGGTGCACACGTCGAGTCGAATCAGGGATCGGTAGTTTGGTTACCGGAAGAAACACACTTGCACATAAATGTACTGGAATTGTGGGCTGTGAAGAAGGTAGTTTTGGAATGGTCCTCAATTATGCATTACATAGTTATGGGAGCTATGCAAAACAATACCACTGCAGTAGCTAACATCAAGAGAGGAGGATAATTGCAGTCATTTTCACTGATGAAGGCAGTAACAGATTTGTTACAATTTGTCAAGGGATAGGCGTCACACTCTGCAACGCAAAAACATAGCCGGGTGTTTAAACATACTGGCAGATGAACTCTCCAGGTCTGACAGGATACCAACATCCGAATGGAGAATGAATCCAGAAGTCTGCAAGACATCGTTCCTTCATTGAAGAACACCATTTGTCAACCTATTCACAACCAGGGTAAACCAACAACTACAGAAGTTTGTATCACCGTATCCAGACGAATAGGCCTGGGTGACAGACAGCTCGAGTATGAACTGGCATTCCCACTGTTTTCAATCCTACAATTGGTCTAGGATTATTTCCGGGATTCTCAGGGGAATTTAACACTAGTCGCCCGATTCTGGCTGTCAGCGCCGTGGATCATAGTTTTGATGGAATTGACGAAGGAGAAATCAATTCCTTTACCACTTCGTGAGGATCTCCTATCCCAATACGAAGCGAAAACCTTCTCGAGAACTTGGCGCCGGTACACCTTCATGCCTAGAGACTCCAAAAAATTCATTCCTAGCAAAGGTGCACCATTCTTTGCTTCGTACGTCATAAAAGACAGCCTTACTCATTGCTCTAGCCACAGCAGCATGACAAAGCAGCTTTTTCCATGCAGCTTTCTCCAGGGCAGCTTTCTCCAGGGATCCCGATTGCTTCAGAGCCTCTGAAGACTGGTCGACAGTTTACTTGAATTTTCTACTGGACCTCAGGGGTAAACACTTAAACTCTAAAGATGCGCCTAAACCGGTGGTGATTAAGACCCTGGGCCCGATCGTAGGACACCATAGCGTCGTCATGGGCTTTTGTGTTAGGTGGATGAGGTGATGAGGTGATGGAGGCCTCCACATGGAAGACCAAAAAAAAATTTATCACTCACTCGAGACATATGGTGGCTGATGGGGAAAGCCACATAGTTGCATAAAGTTGCATTACAATTCAGTAATGGAGCTTGTCTGCTCAGGAGAGCATCCCTATTGAATATCGGACTTAAGAATTAGTACTAGTTCTAGGCGCCAAGTTTTAAATTAATTGCAACAAAGAGTTAGAAGTTAGTTTATGACATAGGCTCTGTTCAATTGACCTACCTCCTTTTGGAAAAAGCCAACTAGAATTTAAAGGTTAGTATTTTGAGGAAAGTATAAACGGAATTTTAAAGATAAAATTAGTTTTTGCTTATCCTAAAATACTTACCTTTAAATGAACCCTTCCACCACCTCGCTTTGTTGAACTGCATAAGGTAATTAAACGAAAATGGACGTGGGATACCAACACTGGTAGGGAGCCTGCTTAGCAACTTTTGTCTTTATTATTGGGCACTTTAGCTAATTTAAGCTAGAATTTAAAGGTAAGCATTTTAGGATACGCAAAAACTAATTTTGTCATTAAAATTCTGTTTTTTTTTTTTATGGCCTAACGTATGATACAATAAGTTTTAAACTTGCCAAATGAAAATGCATGACTTGGTTACAAGAGATGTTAAAAATGTTCCAGAACCTGTTTTTCTTTTCATGGCTGAACGTTTTTTTTTTTGAAAGCATATTGTCAACAACTGTGTACATACAAATATAATTTCGATTGTTACTCACTGAAATGGTCCATTTTCAGTATGGTCCATTTTGTTTGAAACGCACATTCAGATACATTTCATTCTGGTATGATGAGCATTATAATCCAAGAACTCTCATATATTTCATTCTGTCATCTGCATAAACATATCACTGAGCAGCTGCAACAGTATTGCGATTGAAATCTTAAGTAGAAGGGATGCAAAACCCAGTAGGACGTCTGGGTAGATTGGTAGTTTGGCAGGATATCGTACATAATACTAAAATGAATTGGACATTTCGAAGTATATTTTTATTCATCATCTGATTGGTAACTGCAAAAAGCATTTGCTTTTGGCTGATATTACATTCAAGAATGAATTCGTACATTTTTACTTGTCTCCTAAATTATTTACTTTTCTAATTTAAGCATATTTCGTTTTGAAATAATGCGTCATACCCAACATTAAAAACAAAACTTAATGGCAACTTATCGGCTCCCCAACATAGCAGCGCCCCGTATTACATAACTCGTTGACACAGTCCTGTTGATAATCACTTCTGTTTCTGGACACAGCGAGGAGCAGACATGTCTGCTGTACACTTCGTCATAGCCTACTCCAGGTCTAGCATGTGTAATTCGTGTAAGCGTGTTATCATGCAGAAGATCGCCATTTTCTGTGCCACTAGTGTAGGACCTCGATTTTCGCACGAACGCGTGTGAGTTTTGCAAAACCTTTTCAGAGGAAGAAATTCAAGATTTGAAGCTTGTGGACAAGGTCAGAGAAGAGGAGGCAACAACGAACCAACTTCCAACTTCCGTAGAATCCTCCTGCAGCTCTGGGGCCCGTTTATTTGATGCATGCCTTCGAAAAGATTTTGGCTAAGTGATTCTGATTTTCTTCCTACCATGTGTCCATCTGAGGTGTGTGCCTTTTTGAACATTAATTTGAACTCCACGGCCCCGGTTTCGCCTCATTAACACGTCATTATCAATGCAGGAATCACTCATTCGAACGAGAATTCCAGCGTTCGTAGTCCAGTAGTATTAGAGGCTATATCTTGTAGTGGTTCGGCTGCTTTCAAAATACTTATTTCTGGTAACGAGGTTTTTATTGTGCTGTTGGAGATTAGATCGGAAAATCAATTTCAAACGTGGTCGGAAAACTCCTTGTAGCGTTCGTTGCCTTTACCGTCATTCGACCTGCCTGCGGCCTTTAGACTTCTTCGGCAGTCTGCTCAGGCTTGGAGGGAGAAAACAGGCACCAGAAAGAGTTAAGTGTTAAGCAATATTACAGTTCTCATTATTCCCTCTGCGTGTGTATCGTTGTTTAATGATTTGACAGTTTCAAATTTCTAGCTGCGAGCATTTTTCTTTAGTACGATGCAGTTGATATCATGGAGCTGGCACATGGACTACCTGTCTCTCCACGAGCCAACTCCTTCCCTCGCAAAGAAGCGATAGGTGTCTCACCAAACGTTCGGAAAGTTCAGCCTGGGCGATGCCCTCCCTCCCTCTTTGTTTCAGAGGAAATGTTCAGCTCTCGGGCCTTGTTTAGCTTTTTATCATAATGTCCATTCACAGGCAGTTGACAGCGTGAGCAGGCCTCTGCCTCAGACCTGTCCCTCTCTTCTCCATTCTATGAGTGCCTCTTATATATTAGTGGGGGTAGGATGGTAGGGGCGGAACCCTGCAGTCTGTCTGTGCCAGAGGTTAACAGATTGAGTGAATCTCCCTTTCATGAAGGTTTATCCTTGCACCCATCAAGAGCTTTAGGTCGGTGTTTTGGATTTATCTTCTCTTTTGCGGCAGGCATGGAATGGCACCACGACTTGTTGTAGACTATTTCTCGAATTGTTCAAGTTGTTTAGAATTCAAAGATTGAGAGTTCGATGCCTCTGCCCAGCGCCGGATCTTCCCTTCACATTTTCCAGCTTCTTTCCTCCTGCTCACCCAGAAGATGGTTTTCTTCACCCTGGCTGCAGCTGAGCCCTGCAGTGAGAGGCAAGGTGTCCTTAGGCGGGGCAAGTCCTGGGGCAAAGTGACTTTTTTGGTTACCGTGTGAAGTCAGCGTGCTCTGTCAGAGCAGTTACATTATTTCTCGGGGCGACATTGAATCTTGAAGAACCGTCTGTGTACGATGGATGAGCATGCGAAGAACTGAGGTATGGAAGGACCAAAAGGAACCAACGCTGGATCCAGCTGTTCCTTAAAGTCAACAGGGATATCGGAAGTACAAGTAAAGGCCCTGTGTCACCTTTCTTGAGGTAGCTCTCTGGATATGCGAATACATCGAATGACATGTGAGCAGTCGCTGTGTCAAGTGTTCCTACCAGATTCTGTTCATGCACATGAAGGGTGTGCTCTAGCCACTTTGTGGGCATTTGTGGCAGGAAACATGGATGCGGTCCTAATCGCATGCGCTCGGAGGAATAGGATGACTTTCACCAGCGACCTCTTTTGGAATGTCCCAGTGGTCACTGGAAGTCTGGGCGTCCAAGCAAGGACCCTGGATTACCTCCCCTGGTGGCTGTTTGTATTTGAGGTCATCGATAGGGCATATGAGTGGTCTCCGAGTCTGCGATTCCACCGGATTCTGCGTGGGCCCTTGAACTGTGTGCTCTAGCCTCATCATGGGCATTTGCAGCAGGGACACCACTGGGTAAGATCCTAACTACTTGCTCATGAAGAGGTTTCGGAATTTCCGGGTGGCCACTGGATGTCCCATTAGTTTCGGAAGGTCCTGGTGGCCACTGGAAGTTTGAGGGATGAGGACCTCACCTTTGTTGGTAGTAGCATCAGCGGACAATGAGGCGTCCAGACTGCTAAGGGAGACAGTTTATTGAGGACTAGGGGAAGTATCTCTCGTATTGTTCCTTTTCTCTGGCCTCTGTGTGATTATTTGTGTACAAGGTTTTTGGCAACTGGCTCTGGGTCCTACCTGTTCCACATATTGGACAAATGCAGCTTAAATTAGGTAAGTATTTTAGGAGACAAGTAAAAACGAAGTTTTAAACATAAAAATAGTTTTTACTTATCCCAAAATACTTAAGTTAGTCCCACTGGTCAAACCTGAGGCTATGTATGACTCAGGAAATGAAGTGAGAATACACCGGGATGGCATCAATGAGTTACGTACAACGGGGTGCCGTCCTGGTGAGAAGCTGGTATGTTCCTTTTAAGTTTTGGGGTTAATTTTGGCATGGAGCTTTATATCGAAACGAAATAATCTTGAATTAGAAAGGTATTTTAGGATAAGTAAAATTATTTTTAAGTAAAATTATTTTTAAAGTTTTTTTTTTTTTGTTCAAACTCCGTACATGTATCAAAAAGTGGTATTTGTAAGTGTTTGAGAAGTCGCTGTTGATTTCCCATGTGAAAGTACCGTACTGTACTAGCCATCCCTATACATGAGAAAAGACTGCAATGTGCTTAAGTCTCTGCTGCGAGTCTACAAATGTTATAAGATATACAACACATTGGAGGACACTTTTGTGGTGAATCCTTAAGTAACACGGTTACTTCAACATTTTTTTGGTTGAAATAAATTCTTCAAGTTTAATCCCTTTCTTTTATGGTAGATAATTGAAGTGCACTGTTATTTATTTTTTATTTTTGTCAGTTTGATCTGGAGTAAGTGCGAAGCCGTATTCAGTCCAGATAATGCTTCAGCAACTGTTTACTTCTTTTCCATGTTGGCTAATAAAACAAAACTAGGATCATGTCCAACTTGAGAGTTTTGTGAGCGTTGTTTTGTTTAACAAATATATGCAAAGTAACAGAATGGATACAACAGTCATAAATAATATGTTGGGTTTAGTACAGATACATTCGGCAACTGGAAACTTCTTAGGGCATCAAAACTAATTCTAGGCCATGTAAAGCTAAGCATTTGGTTTACAGGCAGGACTCCGGCGCTAAAATTACTTTTGCCAAGTTTTGACTTATTTCTGATATCATAGTAACGCTTTTCAAAGATTGTTGTATGAATTAGCATTGTTCCAAGCAATTGTGCAAGTTTCAATGGCCTTCCAACAACGTAAATTTCTAAGTACAGTAGGACATTGATTATCCTTTTAATTGGACCTTGGGATGTTTGTAAAATCAAATTGTTACATTTACATTACATTTTAATGCAAACCAAAAAAATTCAAAATTTTTTTGGTTTGCATGTAAAGTTGATTTTCTGAACAATTTTATTTTTCAAACAACTTGTGGTCCCAATTAGGATAACGAGATCCTACATTTTTCTCTGAAAACTGAGTTAGTGACATTTTCTGGAACATGGGCATTCGGAGGTGTTTGCATAGAGTTCAATCGAGGTTTTAATGTGACCGCTCAAAACGATAAAATTTATATCCTGCAGTAGCCTAGAGGATACAAAAAAATATCATAGTATAGAGATAATTTTTAAATAAAAAAAAATTTGGTGGGGGAGGAAGGCAGCAGAAAAACTGACTTTATAAGCTTTGAATGTACTTGTTGGTTAATTGAATAAAATTAAAATAGATAAAAGGCCTCGTGTCTAAATTTAAAACTCCTCCTGTAAACCAAACAATTTGATTTGCATGGCGTTACGTAGAACTTTTTCAGCAATAATTACAACTGACATGCAAGGATAATTTATGCATAGTTGCGACAGTGCCGAATCTTCAAGTACTTCAACGCATTCAATGAATTCTGTCGGGTATTTTGGTATAATCAATATTTATTGGTTGGTGGTTATCCAGAGCTTTAAACATTGGAAATGTTATGCAGTATCGTTATAAACGTCAGACAAAATGTGAAGTTGCTTGAGCTAAAGTAATATGCGCAGTTATGGTATTTGTACGCGACGAGCCAAAGTAATTAGTATGTGTCTTTTGGGAGATTCTCGCTTAGGTATTATTTTTCGAAGTAATAACATGTATCTTTCGGTAGAGATATGCCTAGTTTATATTTTTGTTTGTTTTGTTTCTGAGATGTCACAAACGAAATGATGATTTATATCCTATTTAAATGTGGGTATCTCTGGAGAGTAAAATGCTGGGTATGTCTCTCCGACCGATCAACGCGTTTTATTGATTATCCAAAACCAGTTACGTCGTCAGCATAAAAATGAATAGGCACATGTTTCACTAATTTCTCAGATAATATCTATTGTGTGAAAGATAATAAGTAAAGTCTGCCTAGAATCTCAGTTAAGTGTGAACGTCTGCAGCAGAAATTATTTTCTATCGGGAAAAATAGTTTGTTGTATAAATTTGGTTACTATCTCCTATTGCTTTCACAATTAAGTTTCTGACACAGTATGCATAGTGACTGATTTCTGCATACACAGTTACCTTGCCTTTGACACCTTTTAACCTTATAACTAAAGTACGGAGTATGTTTTTAAGTCATATTTGAATGCGCTAATAGATAATTTTGTTTTGACTGGATATTTAATTGCCTATAATTACGTTACCCAAATTTTGTTGTTATTAATGTCGGGCTGACTGTCGCTCAAAAACGTTACTGTAACATAAAGGATGGAAATTTACCCAATTGTAAGGAAAACTAAATTGTTGGAGATTTGTCCTGTAGTCAGTTTAATGATGCCAAATCACGCTGACGGATTTAACAATGGAAAGGATTACGCAGATGATCTTATGGTATTATATAAGTTAAGTGTAATGAATAGGGATCGATTGAAACTAACAAAAACTTGATCTGAATCACCTAAGTCTCCAACTGGACTGAATCCGGATACTGACTGAATACTTTGCTTTTTAAGAAAGGACAACTTACTTTTACTTATAGTTTTTTGGCCTTGGTGTGTATTAAAAGAATTAAAAAAAAAAAGTATTTTCTTGTCATTTTATGCAGGATGTGAATTAATTTTTTTCTCGAATGTGTCTCGTTTATGAACTAATTTTTTTTTTGCTAGATAATCTAAGTGACTTAAGGGCTTATACCAGCTTGCCAATATGGTATCATTTGAAAAGAATCGAAATAAAAATAAAATGATGTATTTGAATGTCAATATTGGATAATTTTGGCAAATAGCGAAAAAACTATTTTTTACTGAATCCGGGTACTGACCAAGTACCTGGAATCCGGTGCTGGACTCAGTCTATTGTCTGGATTTAGTCGATCCCTAGTAATACATTTTTTTAGCATGACAAAACTTTGTGTTTAACATTATGGCAGCTGTACAACATACATTGGTGTATGTGTGTGTGCGTGCGTGCGTGATATTGTAATTATACATCAACTATTGCAGATGTAAAGGAGCCCAGTGTATTGCAATCATTGCACGGAAATGCAGACTTAACTGTACAGTATAACATTTTCTGACCTTGAAACTAAGTCGTAAGTTATGACTAAATACATAAGCAATTTCAAGTTTGCTCAACTTAAGACAGATATGTACTTAGTAGGTTATGTTGAAGTACGTACTTAATGTGTAAGCTTGTTAACAGTAATAATAAGAAATTCACAACCCTACTACTCGTTGTCTTATTAACTTGACATGTTCTCACATACAAAATTCATAGCCCGTCTTAACTCATCGTATCGTATTGTGTGGTGTGTCAAAGTTCATTTTAATGCTAGAAGAATTGGATCCAAAACCCAATTCTGATTCCTAAAAAAGTGGTCCTATTTTTCGGAATTTTTGAAAAAGAACTGCTACTACAGTGCATGTTCACTGTAGCAGTGATGCGCTGTAGTAGATAGCACAGTGAGTGCATTATGGCTACACCAAACAAAAGTTAAATTTTTTTCTATGAAAGTTGAAATTTTTTGTAAGTTCTTTAAAAAAATATTAAAAAAACCCACTTTTTTGGGGAATCAGAATTGGCTTGTTGATCCAGAAAAATGCTCCCTAGCTCTCTATTTGTTCGTTTTTTTTTTTAATTTAGACAAAATTTTGGACTTAAAAAAATTTTAGGTTGTATGGTGTTTTGGGGACCATCCTTGTACTATAGTTATGAGCTAATTACTTTGAAGTAGTGACCCAGTTACCAAGTTTTATCCCTCAAATACCTAAATAATTGTAAACAATCACTGTGTATTGCCATAGTTCAACCACGTTGACTGAAGAAGCTGCTGTGTTCGACGACTGGATAGGCGACCACGTAAAGTCCCTGCCGGTCATTGTAGACTGGAAGAAAAAACCCAAAAAATAACTTTCAACGACAAATGTTGAGACATTTTGGCACCGGGCGGTTTTACCTTAATTTTGGCGTGCTGAATCCGAATCTGCCCGGTGCCAAGTCGAATTTCTCCTCCCAAGCCCGGAATTCAAGATGGCGTCCAGAAATGGCGACCAAAAAACATATTTTTGCTTCTAGCGCCTAAACCGTTCATCTGATCAAAAACAACCGGTTACCAATTGTGTTTAGAATAAAATTTCCTTCAGAAAAAGTTCTATACATATTTTTCGTAAAATAACCCTTCTGGACAAAATTCGTCATTTAAAGTTCTATTAGGCCATTTATGTATGCTATAGATACAACAGCGCACATGTGTATTATAATTCCTGGCTTTAAACATCTGCAATGTTAGTTTTAAGTAAGAACCACTAACACAACTGGGCTTAAATGAAAGGTGGTGGTGTATTTTTGCAGCAAGGGTAATTTAAACGATTTATTTTAATTTGAATCTAAGCTAAGACAGTTTATCTACATTGTAGCGCTTTGATTTTTGGGTCGTTTTACGATAAGTTCAATCTTTAAACTAGTGCAGTAGTCGTTCTAAATTAAACAAATGGATGTAATTAGGCTTAAATTAAATATGAAGATGTATATTTTCCAACAAGGGGAATTAAAACGATTTATTTTAATTAGGAGCTAAGCTACGGTAGCTTATCTACGATGTAGCGCTTGGATTCTTGAATAGTTTTACGACAAGGTCCATCTTTAAACTGGTGTAGTAGTTGTTGTAAATTAAATAAATGGATGTAATTAGGCTTAAGTGAAAGGTGAAGATGTATATTTTCCAACAAGGGTAATTAAAACGATTTATTTTAATTAGAAGTTAAGCTACGGCAGTTTATCTACGATGTAGCGGTTTGAATCACTTTACGATAAGTTCCATCTTCAAACTGGTGTAATAGTCGTTCTAAATTAGATGAATATATGTAATTAGGCTTAAATGAAAGATGAAGATGTATATTTTCCAACAAGGGTATTTAAAACTATTTATTTTATTAGGAGCTAAGCTACGACAATTTTTCCACAGTATAGTGATATGCTTTTTGTGTCAGTTTATCACAAGATCTATCTTTAAACTGCTACAGCAGCCGTTGTAACTCAGATAAAACGTTGTAATTACCCTTGTTGGAAAATACGTATCTTCGTCTTTCATATAAGCCTAATCACATCCATTTATCTGAATTAGAACTGCTACTTCAGCAGTTTAAAGATAGTACTTGCCGTAAAATGACGCAAAAATCCAGGTGCTACAACATAGATAAACTGCCGTAGCTCAGTGTCTAATTAAAATAAATCGTTTTAATTACCCTTGTTGGAAAATATATATCTTCATCTTTCATCTAAGCCTAATCACATCCGTTTAAATGAATTAGAACGGCTACTGCAACAGTTTAAAAGAGGAACTTGTTGTAAAACAACTCAAAAATCAAAGCGCTACAATGTAGATAAACTGTCCGTAGCTTTGCTCCTAATTAAAATAAATCGTTTTAACTACCCTTGTTGGAACATACACATCTTCATCTTTCATTTAAGCCTAATTACAACCATTTATATAATTTAGAACGACTACTGTGGCAGTTTAAAGATGGAACTTATCGTAAAATAACACACAAATTAAAGGGCTACAACGCAGATAAACTGTCGTAGCTTGGCTCTTAATTAAAATAAATTGTTTTTATTACCCTTGTTGGAAAATATGTATCTTCATGTTTTATTTAAACCTAATCACATCCATTTATCTGAATTAGAACCGCTACTGCAGCAGTTTAAAAATAGAACTTGTCATAAAAGGATGCAAAATTCAAAGCGCTACCACATAGATAAACTGCCATAGCTCAACTCCTAATCAAAATAAATCGTTTTAATTACCCTTGTTCGAAAGTACATATCTTCATCTTTCATCTAAGTCTAATCACATCCATTTATCTGAATTAGAACCGCTACTGCAGCAGTTTAAAGATAGAACTTGCTGTAAAATGATGCACAATTCAAAGCGCTACGACGTAGATAAACTGCCGTAGCTCAGCTTCTAATTAAAATAAATCGTTTTAAAAATCCTTGTTGGAATATACATATCTTCATCGTTCATATAACCTTAATCACATCCATTTATCTGAATTAGAACCGCTACTGCAGCAGTTTAAAAATAGAATTTACTGTAAAATGACGCACAATTCAAAGCGCTACAACGTAGATAAACTGCCATAGCTCAGTTTCTAATTAAAATCAATCGTTTTAATTACCCTTGTTAGAAAATATACAGCTTCACGTTTCATTTAACTGTAATTATGGTAGTGGATCTTAATTAAAAGTAACATTCCAGTTGTTTAAAGTCAGGAATTATAATACACATATGCGCTGTAGTATCTATAGCATGCATAAACGGCTTAATAGAACTTAAATGACCAATTTCGGTCAGAAGGGTTAATTTTACGAAAAATATGAATAGAACCTTTTCTGAAGGAAATTTTATTCTAAATATAATTGGTAACCGGTTTGTTTTCGATCAGATGAACGGTTTAGGCGCTAGAAGCAAAAGACTGTTTTTGGTCGCTATTTTTGGACGTCATCTTGAATTCCGGGCTTAGGAGGAGAAATTCAACTTGGCACCGGGCAGATTCGGATTCAGCATGCTCAAGTTAGGTTAAAATCGCTGTAACGGCGGACGCTACGACGGCTGAGGTGCTTGTAACACCCCCGACGTTATTGGTTGACACAGAGTTTTCAGTTTAAAGTTTCGGTAATTATAACGACTTTTCCGATATAAGCACAGGTTGGGCTACTGTCCCAGCATGGGGAATGAAGCGTCGGTGTCCTAATTAAAGGGGCCTAACCTTAACACTACTGGTAATTCACTGCCACCAACGGTGAAAATTAGTTAACTGTTTAACGGAGATTAAAAGCAAAAAATGGGCTACATATTTATTTTACACTCAAACAATTAATCGGCTAGTAAACGAACTGAAGTTTAAAACTCCTGGTTTTATTTGCACATCAGTAATATGAAAAGAACACTTTACATTTATATTTATCAGAGCAGCTTTTGAATAAAGTATTAAAAGCAACAAGTTTGAATTTACAATTTAGTAATTCACATATTCAAACAAAACGACAACTGGTGTTTTGAATAAGACTCAAATTTTAGATTAGAAAAAGTAAATACTGAGTGCTCTCGGAGACACCCGCAAGACTGAACAGCGTCCGATGGTTACAATCTATCTAACAGTTTGTTTCAACACGCATGAAGATCAACCGTCCACAGTTTTGTTTCCAAGTGCTTTAGACAAAACATCAAACCTCCCAGAGTTTTGTTGCTAAAACCGCCTAAAGTTATAAAAGCCTAGGCTTGATTATCAACTAAACATTGAAGTTATGTTTCTAATGAATTTTACACAAAGATCAAACCGTCAGTTGTTTAGATTAAGGTTAAATTTAAAATAAACAATAAAGAGTTTCGGTTTTTAGTTAAGAACCACTCTGACGTTATGGGGGTGGGGGACCAGAAAAGCCGATGGCGTCACCTCCCATAATTTTCTGTAGCTAGAAGTTAAGTTTAAGTTTTTAAAATTTGAATTTAGAATTAGGGGGTCCTAAATTAAACTTTCAAAAGCTAAACTATAAACATACGAACCACTACCATTTTGCCCGGCATGGCATCCTCGGACGTGACGTCTCCACTCCCGACTGGCGTGACCCTTCTAGCTTTGAGATCTGTGAGCTGTGCTAAGGAGGGAGGGTTGGGGGGCCTTTTTATGCTGGAGCAGCGGATTCTCGCGACCAAAGCGCGGACGCCGAGAAGAGCTGCGGGGGTCTGATTGGCTGAAGCACTGAGGGCCAGGAGAACAATGGAAAGTGGGAGGAGAAGTCGATTTCGTAAAGGGTTTTGGTGCAGATCCGTTTGAAGGAGTAGGAACATGTAAAGATAGGCCAAATTGAGTTTTAACTCAACTGAACTTTGGGAAAGGCCTTTACATTAAAATATTGACTGTGGATTGAATATTTACATGATTGCTTTGTGAAATGGCTCTTGTTAAAGCTTAGTGGCTTGGGTAATGAATAAATCACTACTATTAGATTTTATAAGCTTTAACTGTAAACTGCAGTGTTACACACCACAACTAGGTTGGGGGGGGGGGATGGAGTTTTAATGCACAGGTTGACTTTGATTGGCTTTGGGAACAGATCTTTGCAAGATAATTTGTATTAATTGAAGGAAAAGCTAGTTTTTGCATTCGGATGGTAACTGTCGGAGTTTGATGGAGATTTAAAGCAAAAAATATTTACATCAAAATTCGTGTCCGTGAGAATGTCGATGTCGAATTGGTTCGGACTAATGGTAGCGTTTCTGGGGGTAAAAGAATATATAAAAATATTAAATACAGTAGCTTAGATAATGCTATAACGCATTAATTAAGTTGGATGTTTAACTGCCAAAGCAGAAAGACGGAGTTTAGATCTTAGGTAGACATTTTCTGTAACATTGGTGATCAATCAACTACAAATAGAAAATATCGTCTAAGTGTCTGTATCCACATTTATGTGAGGTTAAGTACCAATTCAGGAAGCCCCTCCTAATTCACAAGTAAGCTAGTGTTGTGGGCTCTTTGCCCTGAAAGAATAAAGAAAGTAGATTACAAATGTGCAACGAGTTTCAATAATGGCGGCCGGAAGTAATGAGCGCTGCGATTGGTTTTTAGAGATATTCAAATGCAGATTGTAGATCTTCTAGATGGGATTTTAAAGTTCTGCTTTCCCCAGCCTGTAGCTGAAGACTGTGGCTATTAAAGGGTTCCAAGTTTGGCCGTTTCTGTTCATTATTGAGAAAACGGCGGCGGTTTGAAAATTGAGGTTTTTGGGCGCTCAGAGAAAAAAATCCACCATGAGTTTTTTTATGGTTGGAGGCCAGGTATCCTCTCCAATCGTTTTTTTCGGCGCACCGACTTTACATCGCCCGTTGCCAAAATGTCTCAACATTTGCCGTTGAACTCATTTTAGAGCGTCTTTTCTGGGAAAAGTCGTCTTGTCTAATGATGGCCATGGTGGTGTGAGATTTTATACGTTTGATACGCTCCCAGCCAAAGCCATGGTGCCAAGTGCGGGAGACTACCATGCCGCATTTTGCATTGTGGGATATGTTGTGGATATTATTTCTGCCTCCTGCGATGATTGGAGGTTTCCTGATTCGAATTCCCAGTTTCTTGGTGCCGCGGGAAAATATAAATTACCTGTGAATTTGTGCATTTATGTTCTCGTAATGTTGTGTTACATCCTAGAGATCTTTACCTGTTTGGATCCGGCTAGCTTGGTAACCCAAGTGCGCATGCACACTCCCCTCCTATTAAAAGAGCTTGCTTTGAGGGCTCAGCATTTTTTGTTCTCTAGCGCCATGTTGTCATGGTCACTTCATTGTTCCCCTTTTCGTCTTCTTTCATCGTCACCATCTTTGATTATCATGCCTCTTTTATCTGGATCTCTCCCTAGATCTGCACCCAGGCTGCTTCGCTATCTTCACTGCCATATTGTTGCTCTTTCGCCGGACTTATCGCCACATCAATGCCGGCCGATCACCGTTCGACTCTCCCAAAGATGCCTCATCTCTCCGGACCTCAACAGACGGCAGCTCGGCCACATCCTGTCTCCGCATCCTGTCTCCGCATCACGTTTGGCTGGCTCTCGGCTTGGATTTCTCTTTCTTTTGATTAAGAGCAGCTGAACAAGTCAACAAGCAGTCTCATCGTGTGGCTTCGCCTATCGTCATAGCCGCCTTGGAATCCACTTTCGCTGTATCACGAAAAACTCCAAATGAAGCAAGCAACAGCTGTCTAGCAAGATGCCGGCTTTGTCCCGTCATCTTGCCACCTTGGATCTCTCTTTCGTCCTATGACGAAAGGATGACGACTGGCTTACTAAAGTCAAAGAAAAAAAGCATCACTGCAAGTAACTATATATATAAATATATTTAAGATGGAAAACAAATGAAGACATCGTGGCTCCATCCCTGTTGTTTCCCAGGGTTGATCCACACTAAATTCCCCATGAAGGCAACTCTTATCGCCGGCTCCACCTCGTCGTTGCCGTCCACCATCGTCACGTTCGACCATGTGGTCTTTTTCGCCGGACAACAGCTGTTATCTTCGCTGACTCTTTGCGGGACACTGCTGTACAACATTTAAAACGGACAAGACATAGTGGCTCTCTCCCTGTTGTTTCCTAGGGTTGATCAACATGTATGTAATACCTGTGACAGTTGTCCCTTTCGCCAGCTCCACGGCGATAAACACTGCCGACAACCACCGACACCGCCATCCAGCGTCTGACCAACCAATCTTCTTTTGCTACGGCGATGGTTGCTCCTATTGCTGGCCTCCACCATTGCAGCTGGGCCAACAGTCATCTTTCCGTGTTCTTAGCTGAGCGGGTTGCCAAACCATGGACGCCTTTCACCGTTCGAAACTTTCAAGACATTGTGGCTCCCTTCCAGTCGTTCCCCAGGGTTGATCCACACTCAAGACGGCGCGAAAGACACTCTCTGATAACATGCTTGTCCTCAACAGAGCCGACCAGGCTCTCTTTTGCCGGACTTCTGCCCAATGCTCCCTTTCGCCGGCTTTTCATCCCGTATCACCATATGGAACATCCAAGACAACGTGGCTCCTCCCTGTCGTTTGTTTCTCAGGGTTGTTCCCTGTCCCCCCCCCCCCCCTACACACACACAAAATAGAGAAAGGGGAGGACTGAACCACCACCAGGTTATCTCAGAAAACACTCACAATCACTCCTCCATTCACCTGGCCACAGAGGATCAAGGGTGGAAATCCAACACAAGCAAGAAAACTCGGTCCTGACGATCGTCAGGGCTACATTGAGTCTTAGTCTGACTCGCCGAGGAAGCCATTCCGGATTTCTCTTCGCACCACAAAAACAATCCACCTATCAACGAAGGCTGACAACACCGACTCGCCTTGGGAAAGGAAATCGAAAACAACAAGAAGTCGAACCTCCTCACACATCAGTCAACCACGTTAGGCTTGATGCATCAGTTCCGTGCAAAGAATCGTCATCTAATGAACACTAGATTTGCCTTCGCGCCCATCATTTTGGAATGATGGCAATGACGGTAAAGAATCAACACCCAACAAGGTCAAGCAGGGCCATGGAATCCAGCACTTTTCTGAGCTAGCCTCAGTACACCCATACTTTCTTTCTTCTGGAACCCCACCGACCGAAAGACACAAGCAACATCAAAGCAAGCACCAAGACGCCCCAAAGGATGTCTCCATTCGGAAGACCATCTCTTCACCCACCAGCCCCTGTATCAGTCATCCGACGTTGTCGTCCCATTGCATCCCCTGGATCTTAATGACCTTCGACCAAGCCAAGCCACATCCTCTTGAAGCAAGCCCAGCATCTGAATCACTGCAGGATTACGCTACCACGTCTCCGACTTCCCCGGGTCACACCCGGACAAACCGTGACATCGTCCCGTCCATCCACCTTCGTTCAAAAACAGCCTTGCGCTGTGTAAGAATCGATCGACATGCTTACACGCAAGCTGCACCATCACCACCAAGCAGAACCACAACTGTGCACGCACTCACCCGTCTTGCCACTCAACCCGTCATCTCATTTTCATCGGCGTCCCTCGGGGCCAACCGGCAACTCCAAAAAACCTCTCTCGCCCTTCTACACCCACTAGGTTTGGATGATTCCACGAACAACATCATTCTCAATTTGAAATCACTTAATCGCCTTGACAGCCCCACACCACACGTGGGGTCGCAGCCGCAACAAGCGAAGCAATCCACAAGCAATCTCATCATCCTGGCCTATCCCTGCAAAGGAACACCGGCCCTATCCAGTGAAAACTTTCGCCCAGTGCGCTCCATTTTCGCTGGCCTTCCGCACAGCCCTCCCGACCATTGACACACCATTGCCCGTCGCCAGGCTTATGCGTTGAATACAACCTTCATTCAACCCCAGCCTCACATCGAAAGATTGGTGTCTAACCGTCCCTTTCGTTCAGTCTTCACAACCTTCCAATGATCACCTTAAATGAATGAGCTATCGCTAGTCACACCACTTCGAAGAAAGCTTTCAAATAAAGAATACCCTTCTACCAATCCTTTTTGTGAACTCATCAAACAGTGGAAGACACAAACCCTAACTGCCGTCACCACAAGCCTGCCATTCCGAAGCTTGTCAACAACCCCAAACATTGGGCCTCCCTCGGCCAATCAGCCAGACTGCTCATAGATCCTTGGCGCCATAGCAGTATTCTCCTAAGCAAAGGCGAACCATTGCAACTCCACACCAATGGCAAAAACTTTGACAGGCACTAACGCAATCTGGTTCAAAGATGTTATCCTTAGTGGTACGAAAACAAAGACATCGATAACTACAGCATCATGGAGAAGCACTTCCGTCCGAACATCACAACTTCAGGGCAGCGTCGGACTGAGTAGCAAAGGGCACCTGTGCCATTTAGCGAAATAATGGGAGGAGGGGCGCCACGTGTTTTACCAGGAATTCAAGTCTGACAAAGAGAGCGCGCTAAGCTCCCGAAGCATTGTCCAGGGAAGAGCCTTTGCTTATTTTGATATTCTACTGCTTTGAAGTGCGTCAATACGTAAATTGCCGTATATTTCAAGGAATGACTGTTTCTTTTTTGGGGTGGTGGGGGGGGGGGTGGAGTTTAACAAAAGTGTTTAAAATGCAACTAAGGGGAAGGAGAAAGAGACAAGGGGATTTGTGCCTGAAGGGTGCGTAACAGCGGAAAAGATTTGATTTTTATTTCGGGGAGAGGTAAAACAGACGGCTGCCCATGGGGCGCCAAAAGTGTGGTAACCAAAGGGCACCTGTGCCAATGGCACAATGGCAGTATGGCCAGTTCAAGCCTGCTTCAGGGGATGACGAAGCAAGCCAATGGACTACACCGTTTGGGCCCGTCTGTGACGTTGGTCTCAACACCAATTCACAACCCAAGGTTTTCACCAATGTGTCGAAAATGGATTTGGAAGAACCCTTCGGAAACCATGGAAATTCAGACACATGAACTCAAGCATCTTCTCAACTAAAAACACCACCACATAGACTCCATCCCACCGAAGAAACCTGCTTCCAAACACTGAACATCAAGGATATGAAGAAAACTTTTTCTTAAGCCTTATCTTTCTTCAACTTCATCTGGTATCACCACCACAATAGCTCGATCCCAGGAACAAGAATTTTGCAAATCCGTTCAAAACAGGAACACGAACTTTGAACATCGGCTGAATCCCTTCACAACTTCATCCAAAACATAAAAAAATAATAATAAATGTGTGTATAAAGAAGGACGCATCAAACCTGCTGCCCTTCCAACAACTAGAAAGCGCAGAGTTAGGTCTCCTCGACACATCATTATGACCCAAGCCTCTACAAAACCATCACTTCTGAAGCAGATGAAAGCAATTCTTTCATCAAAAAGGAAATTGGTGGATGAAGAAGAATCAACAATCAACTCGTCGTCAATGATGAATCAACAATCATCAGACATTACATCACAACAATCAAAACCGATGATCACCCATCAATCAACAGTAAGCCTGTCTGTCCCCCCACGGTCGACAACACCCAAGACTCAGCAAGTTGGACAACATCAACAACCAAGATAAAGGAAGAAGACTGCAAGACCACTCCGAGATCTACATCATAAATAGAGGTTAACCTTGGCGTCGTTTTTCCCCATATCTCATGCAAACCCCTCTCTTCCCCTCTGAACAGAAGGTGTTTTTATTCTCAAAATTCAAATCCATTCAAAATTATCTTAAACTCTTCTCAACAAATTTTGTTAAAATCAACTCAATCTTTGAAGCTTCACGAAACGTTCAGGGAGTCTGTGACTCCAGGAGATGCCAGCTTTGGAACGCTAGGGTACCCACCAAGTAGGTGCCTGCCACCAATTTGAAGAGGTCTAACTGTGAATGCAAAAATTCACAGGTAATGTATATTTCCAGCGGCAGCAAGAAACATAATTTGCCGGCCCCCACAGGACGGGCCAGCTGAAATTTGTTTCTTTTGCCTAAGAAAATATACATTACCTCATCCCACCCTACCTCCTCTCTTGAGTCGCCTTCTGGACAAATCGAGAGAGAACAAAAGATGCAGAGCCCTCGAGTAAGCCCTTTTAATAGGAGGGGTGCGCGCATGCGCACTTGGGTTACCAAGCTGGCTGAATCCAAACAGCTAAAGATCTCTAGGATGTAGCACAGCTTTACGAGAACATAATGCAAAAATTCGCTGGTAATGTATATTCTTAGGCAAAAGAAACAAATTTCAGCCGGCCCATCCTGGGGTCGGCAAATTTATGTTTTTACTTAAAAAATTTCGAAATACTTCCCTTTAGTTATTGACTAAAATCGTTTATTTTATCATCTATGCCCAAACTTAGGCTTTACGCTTCCGTAGCTCACCACCAGTTTGCGCACCAGCTCACATCCCAGCAGGCATTGCCACTTTTCTGCCACTATTGTTTTCGGCACAAATATGTGTGGGCATGTGTGTATTCTTCTATCTGCAAAATGTGCACCTTACAACCATACTAGTGTGTCGTTTCGCCCGAAATGTGCTCTTACTGTAAAATCTCCGGTGACAAACATTTAGCGTGTCATAAATGTTGTACTTGCCATTTCCGATTAAATCCCTGCGACGCTTGTCTCCAGCATTTCGAAGCAGAAATCGCAAGTATAGAAAAGATTCAGCAAAAATCTGATAAAAAATAAGCACAACATGCACGTTCTAACTCGTTAGGTTCCTGTAGTTCATTAAGCAGTAGATTAACATTTAAGAGTCTGAAATTGACCCATTGTCTTGCAAAGGCAATTCTGGCAATAATTTTAATGGTGCTAATCCGATTCTACGGCAATTTCTCCACCCGCTATTTCGAATTTTCTCATCTTGTTTACCCTGCCATTGGTCCTGGTTGAAGCAAGCTTGGGCCATTCTACTTGTACCTTGCCTGTAAAGATAATGGCTTTTATTTCCACAACTCTGTAAGCTCTTTAATTAGTGTAGGTTCTGAAATAAAACTATGGTGCGAGAAAAGTCCAACTTGACAACAATCTCATCGTACCGTGTATCAATCCAACGTCGCGGCCATCGTGCAAGTCGGTGTAACAACCTTGACCGCGTGCCCCAATCCATTGATCCCACCGTATCGCCTGGCGCAGTCCATTTACCTCGAATTTATTATCATCCACGGATCTCCGACACATTTCCAAACAGAATGTTCTTGTTTAACAGCAGGATTTTCAGACAGGATTAGTGTTATTCAAGAGAGCGACAACACAACAAAGAACCGTGTCGCCGCTAGTGACGTCACAATGGTCGCCAAGGTCGTTGATGGAGGCAAGACAGACGGAAACAGTACATCGAGCGTTCGTAAAGTTCAGGGGTAAAGAAACAAGTAACCAAACATAAGCGTGAATCAGTAGAAAAAATCTGTGCATTCACATAAAAGAGGCAAACCCATTCCAGGAACAGCATGGAAAAGGGATGTACTCGTCCGTCTCGAAATAATAATTCCGGTTTTGACTTGGCCCTTGAAGGAGAGATACTGGTCCGACTGTAATGGCGTTTCTAGCTCTGATGCCGAAAAAAGGGAGAAACTCTTTGGTTTAGAATTAAAAATAAAAATGTGAATAAAAACGGGAATTTGAGTGTATGTTGGACGAAACCCATCAATAGACATCCAGTGAGGGAGTCTAATGAAGGAAGAGACACATTGTGTGGTCGCCGTGTAATCAAAGGCCTGTAGACTAGTCATTGTCATGCTTTAGCTTTTGCTTTTGACGTGCATTCAGTCTTATCCATGGCACCAGAAGGTGAGGGACAATTTTGTAGGTAAATCCCATCGTTAAATTCCATTTTCTTTCATATGCCACAATTGACATGAGCACGAGACATCACAGGGCCCTTCTCTTCCCAAAAATAAATAAATGGATTTCAACCACTGGAGTGGTTGGGAGTTAGAAGGGCTTGTGGCCACTTATACTAGTCCCTGTCAATGTTAAAAAATATTAAGAGGACAACTCCAGCCTTTTTAAAAAAAACCCGTAGGCAAATCTTGCCCAAAAGGTGCTTAAAACGGTCAACTGAGCCCGCCTGAACAGCTTCATCAGGAAGAGCGTTCCAAGCTCTTATCACCCTCACACTGAAAAAATTTTTTCGGCAATCTAGCCTAGCCGACTGAACGGCCAATTTCAGTGAGTGGCCGCGAATGGCAGTATAAAGGCAAGGATCGGAGAAGGGTAGGTCGATTGGTAAAAGGCCGTGGACGATTTTAAAAGTAAGAATCAAGTCGGCACGTAGCCTGCGCAGTTCCAAAGTCTCGAGTCCAACGCGAGACAACCTAGTGGCGTAGGGCAAATAACGCATGCCAGGTAATTTCTTAGTAAATTTGTGCTGAACTGATTCCAGTTTGTCGATGTCTCCCAACAACGTTGGTGACCACACCGGGGATGCATACTCTAAAAGCAGTCGCACGAAAACCTTGAAGGCCCAAACCTTAATTTTTGTATTACCAGAAGTGAAACAGCGATCAACAATAGCGAGTCTCTTAAATGCCCTGGACGCAATCCGAGAACAGTGTAAAGAAGGTTTCAAGTTTGAGGTCAAACAGACCCCCAGATCGTTGATTTCTGAGACAGAAGGCAATGGTTGGTCCTTTAAGTGATATTCAAAGGAGCAAGTTTTGCGGCCGACACTGAACGTCTGGCATTTATGTATAGAGAGTAGGAGCTGCCAATCCATACTCCACCTTGAGACGTAATTGATCGAATCACTCAGTGAGCCGGTATCACTCTCCTGGTCAACAATGTGCGCAGCCAGTTTTAGGTCGTCTGCGAATTTGAATTGGTGTGACGTCAAAGAAGTGAGCGCTAAATCGTTTAAATAGATTACGAAAAGAAGAGGTCACAGCACGGAGCCCTGTGGCACCCCACTCACCAAGGATAAGGAGTGGGAGTAGGAGCTACCAATAATCACTCTCTGAGAGAGATTGCTAATAAAGGCCGAAATCCAGCCCAGTAGGCTTCCAGTAACCCCATGGCATTCAAGCTTACAAAGCAATTTCACATGGACTACAGACTCGAATGCCTTACAAAAATCGAAATAAATGACGTCCGTGGGCACTCCAGCATCCAGAGCACTTGTCCATTGATCTAGGCACGCTAGGAGTTGATAGGTAGACGATCTACCTGGCAAGAAACCGAACTGATCGTCTCGGATTAAGTTATTATCAAGAAGATATTTCAACAGGACAGACTTGACAATAGCTTCCATAACTTTACAGGGAACCACCGTCAATGCTATTGGTCGATAGTTGCGAGCGTCGGCTTCATCGCCCTTTTTAAATATAGGGGTAACATTGGCTGTACGCCAAACTGATGGAAGCCTTTCAGACTTGAAGGATAGATCAAAGATGAAAGCAAGAGGCAAAGAGATCACATCACCAATTTGTTTATAGAAGAAGGCAGAGTAGCCTTCAGGGCCAATGGCGTGACTGGGTTTTAAACCCCGTACAGTGCTCCTAACCAGCGTTGCTGGAAATGATACATGATTACAACAAGCTTCTGGGAGTGTGGGCAAAAAGTTATCTGAATGGATGATTCCGTTATCAATGATGGAATTAGAAACAAAAATATTATTGAATAACTCGGCCTTGGACGAGTCGTCAGTAATGAAACTAGTGTTTGATTTAAGAGGCGGTGTGCGAGATGTTCCGGTATTTTTTCGATATAGTCGAAATAAGGCGGCAAGATTGCCTTCTTGTAATGCTTGCGCCTCTCTAGAAGAGTGCCATTGCTCCACAAGATCGGAATATTCTCGGCGACAGATGTCATAACAATGCTTATTTTCTGCGGTGGTGGCAGTCTTATAGCGATGCCATAATTTGAGTTTTTTATTACTAACTTTTGCGATATGCCTAGGTAGAGAATTACGTAAAGGTTTTTGACGTTTAGGATTACTCCTAGAGCGGCCAACTGCAGTGTCAATAACCTGAATAAACCGGCTCCAGGCTACCTCGACCGAATGACAATCGGCGAACAGCTCCGAATCCCAGTCAGTGTCCTGTAAATAGTCCCGAAGGAGCCTGAAATCAATTTTGCCAATACGAGTTTTTGCAGACCCACCATAAACGAAAGGGTCGCAATTAACCATGAACGAAGCCATGTTGTGGTCGCTAGTGCTAAGATGTTCGCTAACCTCAACAATATAGATTAGTCTGTCATCAACTGAAAAAATCAAGTCCAGGATTTTGTTCCCCCGTGTAGGCTCCATGACAAACTGGCGCAGACCCAGTGGGAGGACCAGGTCCAGAAAGGATTGGTGAGATCGGCAAGTAGCCGTCAGGCGCACCCAGTCGACCGTGGAAAGATTGAAGTCCCCCAAAACAAAAGTACTATACAGAGAAGAAACACTATTTACAATAAATGTACCCAGGGATGCCACTTGCACATCACAAAACCTGTCTGGCAAATATCCGATAATAAATTTAAGTTTGAGTTTCGGCAAAACAATAGCCAAACCTTCAGCATCTACTGCTGTGCAGGTGCACACAATGTCCAAGCTGCTCCTGCTAATGATGGCTATCCCCCCACCCCTCGTAGCACGGTCCAAGCATAGAATTTCATAACCAAGGCTATCCAGCACCATGGCATCAGTCACAGTACCGTTGAGCCAAGTTTCAACTACAAAAACAAGATCAAAGTGTCCAGACGCAAGGACTGCCTTTAAGGATGCAAGGTTTTTAACAACACTTCTAGCATTAATCAGAATGCAGGTTAGACCTGATGTAGGCGCCCTTTTTGAAACATGGTGATGGTTTTCGGTTACGGATCAAGATTGATTTCCGCGTATGGTGAGAAAACAGTTCCCAATTACAGTTGCTGGTTTTCCCGAACAGAGTGAATGTGAGTAAGTTCACTGATTAAGGTGTCTTTGCCTCTTTTAGTTAGGTGCAAGCCATCTCTGGCCATCAAAGTTGGGTCCTGGCACAAATCCTTGTCTATGGACACATAATTATAATTAAATTCAACACACAGTTGCTTCAAAAGCATGTTTATGGCCACAAAAGAGCGATCATCCATAGCTCTCAACTTACCGAGCCTTGGGAATAAACCCACAAAGGTTATGCGAGCCATTGGTCGATTTTCTCTGACGTATGCTGCTACTGCTGCGAGTTGTTGGACAATAAATGTGGGGGTATCGGATGGAAGATTATTTGACCCGGCACACAAAATAAAGGCCGAATTATGCTCGGACGTTTTAAGGACCTCAGGCAGGTGATCTCAAGCCACTTTGATCCCAAGCCAGCACCAAGTAACTGCACGTGGGTGTGAACTTCCCCTCAGTGCATGAGTATGAGAGTCACCAAGTATAATTGACTGATGATTCCAAGTGTACGGTTCCCTAGCGTCTTTACGTATCCAACACTGTTGGTTTGAGTTGCTGTCATCCGTCTCTTAATGGGAACGCAGTTCGTTTTTTTTTGTTGCACAGGTCTGAAACCTTTTTGTGGAGGTGTTAAACACAACCAGTAGTGCTCTGTTTAGTTCCGGCGGACGTGGAGGCACGGGTAATGACATCATCAGCCAGAGGTTTCCTTGCACGCTTCCGACGGCAAACTGTAATTTTTGTCGACAAGTTGTTGTTCTTCAAAGCAAGTAGGTTAAGTCCAAGTTCAGGCTGCGGCTCACCCGAATTATGCACAGCATTGGTACTTTGTAAATTTGAGGCCTTGACAGTGTCATTTTTTAATGGGTTGTTGTCAAGATGTGACGACAGCAGTTGGACTGGGCCACAAGTAGGATTTGACAGTAATGTTGTGACTTTGAGACTGGCGGAATCACAGTTTTTAACTTTGCTATCAGCAGATATAGTTTGCTTCAGTATCTCATGCTCGAGTTTTGTCTCCAAAGTTGCTGAGTTTACTTGTAAAAGTTTATGTAGCTCATCAATTGTTTTAATCACAAGACGCTCAAAATACATCAAATCGTCGTTGCAAGTGCTGCTAGAAGAATTTCCTAGTTTACTGTCGTCACTAACATTCACCTGGGCATTGTTGTTTTCAAATCTTGTATGAAGAGTAGCGATAACACCCTTTCATTTCGTCAGGCTGTCGTTTAAGTTCAGCTGCATTTTATCGAGTTTAGCAGATAATGCATCAATATTAATTTGATTTTCTAACCTCATTATATCGGATGTGGTGTTTAAACGCTCCATTACCTTGTCAAGGTGTGCAGTATTTTCATGAGGTTGCCTAGGCGCACTTGCAACAATGTCTGTGACAGTGGCAGTCCCACATAGCAAACTGTTTTCAGGATTAAAAAATGCGGCATCATGTGATGAATCTAAGACCCCATCTTGTTTTGTGTAGTTTAGATTTTTCTGTAAAATAATATTGGCTGGTTTGTAAAGGATTACACTCCTACATTTTCGACAAATCCACCAGCCGACTTCATCATTTGGGTTAAAAAATAACTGTTTTACAGTGCGGACATCGTGTGTGGACTCCAATTCAAGGCTGAATGTTAAATTTCCCTGGCACAACACGCAAAAAGCAGATAATTTAAGATTTCTAGGGGCAGTATCGTTAAAGTGTAGAGCAGGGGATTTCTTATGGAATCCCCATTGTCAAAGGCAACGTCATCAACGACGCGATCGTCACTAGCACATTCCTGGGAAACCCCACCCGCACCGTCAGTCACGTGGGGAAGCGGCGAGCCTACACGACTACGCAATAACGGGGGTATTTGTAAGCCCTCGCAACTTTCTAAACTGTACTCAGAATTTACAGGAATGACACATGTAGCTTCAAATTTCGTAGAGATATTAAAGTCACAGAGCATGTTTTCAGTAGCGTCACTGTCACAAAGAGATAGAGAAGTATTGTCGCCACTCGAGGATGGAAAAGTTTTAGTTTCTTCGCTATAGCGAGGGTCTGCCTCCTGCAAACTGGACTCGTCCGGAGAAACACACAATAAACATTCTTTACAGACCCACTTTTGTTTGGCATCGGCATGTTGGATCTTGACTTTGGCACATTTACGCAGCTAATATGGTAACATTTGCCACAAGATGCCATAGTGCAGCTTAAAAATTTACTGTCATTGACGAGCATAACAGATCAGCGTCCGCAACGTTCGTCCATCGGCCAATGCATTCAGGGGTGGCTGAGGATTGACTAGAACCGGCGACCTCTGGCACATGAGACAGTCATGCTAACCACCATGCCACCTTGCCCCTGATCATCGTCATGCGGTGGAAGACATCGGCCGGTCGCTATGTCATCACGATCCCATGGTAGAAGGTATGTCGTTGAGTTGCAATGATAATGGCACACCCAGTCGCCACGAGGGTACGACGTCTCCTAGGTACGTAACCAGCATCAGAGACATAAGCAAATATTGTGGCCTTTTTCCGTAAACTGCAGGGGAGGGGGGGGGAGACCTGCCTCAACCTCTATACCTACGAGACATATGGATAAAATGAATTAGAGATCGGCTAGAAGTACCACACGGTCGCGCCATCGAGATTTTTTGTATATTGATCACTGGCTTCACATCAGTTCCCGTCGCCCTTTCTCCCTAGGGTCGAGAGTTGTCGGGCTGCCTATGTTGACTTTCCAAGTGATAATGTGGATGATTTTTACGTACATTCTGAGGATATTTACGGGAAAGTAGCTTTTACATCCTTTGGCAAAAATTGAGCCATCGTCTACCATTACTTCCCTTCCACCCGTGGAAGGCTAAGCCAGTCATGGTCATTAATTGTTAATAGGTTTAATGTAGTAGAATTAACCCTATAATCTAATGTGTATCGGTAAAGGACTGGTATCGGTATAGAGAATTTTTCATCGTAATAATCCTCCATCTTTTATTCTATTAATTAATTAACTTGTATACAAAAGTCTTACACAGCGTCCATTAACGTAATTAAAACAATTTCAAGCCATTAGCAGACAGCTTTTACAGTGCCTTCAGCCTAGTGCAGTTTTGGCTTTCAGCCCAGTGCACTCAGCCAGAAGCCAGGTCTTGAGTTATCCAGATTCAATTTACACATCAGTGGCCTAGTTTCTCGACCAATGACATCATTTCATATGTCCGTCCAGATTTTGATGCTTTCTGTAAGCCGTCGCCCTTCGTCTACTGAAATATGTCACCTGTGGTGAGTCCCATGGCATGAATCTGAATGACCTTGAACCACCCTGTCAAGATCATTCAATTATTATTTTTGGAACCCTAAGAGATACGCCATTAAAGTCAATTGTAAAGTTGTGCGGGCTAACAAATTAAACCTTAATACAAAAAACATAGCTGAAATAGCTTAATAATTACAAGCGCTATGAACACAAAAAAAGAACAGCATTGCAGTGAAGCAAACTTTGCTTGCTTTATTAAGATGAACTGAGTGTCATTAAGAAAAACTTATCACTTTAGCTGTCTCACCCACATACAAAACACAATAAATAAATGTGGTGAATCCAATAATGCAGTATGCAATGACCTTGGATTTTTTTAGGGTCATTAAAATAATAACTTTTTTAAAATGTTAATACTAACACTTATTGCAGCTGCCACATCATAATAATTGGTGTTCTACAATATTATTTTGGCGACCAGAAATTGGACATGTTTTCATGGATTTAGACATTCATCCTACCTCCCCATTCCAAACCCATCCACACATAAAACAATAGGCTAAACCAGGCCCTGTTCATCTAGAAATGCACCATTATTGTACTGCGATTACTTCAATTTCAATTTTTTTTTCATAGTACGAAGTTGGTATGCTTTGCCCATGATTCCATAATTATGAAATGACCTACAGCAGTACTCCGGTTATGCTAATGGTACATGTTGCAAGAATATTGGATGAGTCTATTGGAGAAAAAGGGGTACACATTGATTGCTTACCCTTTCTTTGGTTTACTGCAATGTCTTTTTTTGTTTTGGTCATAGCACTTGTAATTATGAAGCTAGTTCAGTTCGGTTTTCTGTATTAGGTGTAATTTGTTAGCCAGTACAAGTTTGCAATTGACTTTTATGTCGTATCTCTTAGGCTTCCAAAAATAATAATTGAATGACCTTGATAGGGTGGTTCAAGGTTATTGCGGTTCATGCCATGGGACTCGCCACAGGTGACATATTTCAGCATACCAACCTTACCACTCTACAACCAATACTTCCTGAGATGTTTGCTGACCAGACTTTTTGACCACCCTGTATATCGCTGACTAAGATAATATATGTCTCTCGCCGAGATTATATATTTTACAAATTGTCCACGAGGTTAGTGTGGATCGATTGCTTGCTGTACTACGATTTTTATCAAGTTCATACAATGTACATTTAAAGGTTTTCGCTTCGCTAATACGGGCTCGTATGTAGTCTGGGAAATGCAATTTTCTATTATACCTGCTTCAAGAGTAGTGAAGTATTTATTTATACTGATATTACTTAGTTTCAACGCGATTACCTGTGATCTGCAATTTGAACAATTGGAATTTTTTCAAGGTCGAGTTTTAGTACTCGTGGACTTCGCACAGAGGTTTGTCTTCCGGCTCTGAATACTGGAATTTAAATATTCCAACCGCAAATTTTATCTTTCCAATTTCATGTTTAACTGGCCAACTTTTTAGGAGACCCTGTACATTTAGTATGGATGACTCGATTTATGTCTATGTACTATGATTAATGATTAGGTCCATGGTGCTGTTATTCAATCTCTTGCAATTGTGCCATACACTGGTTATTGTTTTGAGTCACAATCTACTCACTTAATATGTTTGTCTTCTAGTATAGCGAAGTACGTGCACAAAATTTGTGTTTCTCCAAATTTTATTAAAATAAAATACATGTATCGATTACATATAGGTTTATCATAATGCTGCATGGTAAGTATTGGCCATGATTTCAGGTTGTCAACGGGATTTTTGCGGTGGGATCGCATACTACACATTTATACGGCATCTTTCCTGGATTTCAATGGTAGGTTACAGCAATTTTTCTGAGTCGCTGGGGTTGATATAATCCGTATGATTAGTTACTTTCTTAGGGTATCTCTTAATTCAGGTTCTCCTGAGCGCTCAACAAGACGAAGTCTGTGGTTTTGATGTTTGAACCGCATGTTACATTATAGTACATGCTGTTAGCGACAAAAAGTGGCAAAACATTTCAGTTCTGGCAAAAAGCTGCATATTGCACACTAAAGCTGTACACACATTGTAGTTTCCAAATCCACCGAGAGACACTCCCGGAAGTGACGACGTAATCCGTGATGACATCAAAATGGCCACCGCGCGACGTACTAAATGTCTATTATCTCCGGAACTAAGCGATCAATCGTAACGTACGACCTATTGTTGGAAAGGTAGTTTTATTTGCCATAAATCTATTAGTTTTTGTTTAATCTGAAGAAAAACATAATACGACTGCTGTGTGATATGTTAATTCTCAATTATTTCCGGAACTAATCGATCAATCTGTTTGTGCGAACTATCGTTGGAAAGGTAATTTAATTGGATAAAAGAAATTCCGGAACAATGTACGCCATAAATCTATTAGTTTTTGCGTAATTTGAAGGAAAGCACATTATGACATCCTAAAAATGGCCACCATACGATATGCTCAATCTCGGGTATCTCCGGAACTAATAGATCAATCGTGTAGTGTAACCTATCTTTGGAAAGATAATTTAAGTTGTTAAAAGAATTGCCAGAGCATTGTTTGCCGTATGTATAGTAGTTTTTGTTTTAAGTTATAGAAAAACATATTATAGCATCATAAAAATGACCTCCTGGAGATTATCTCCAGAACGAATATATCAATCTTATCCTGCGACCTATTGTTGGAAATATAATTTAATTTACAAAAAGAACTGCAAGGACAATGTAAACCGTAAGTCTCTTTCGTTTAATTTGAAGGAAAAGAAAATCTACACGTAATTATTGTCACTTTATATGTGTAATTAAAGTTGGTTTTATTCTGCGTCTGTGTATAATGTATTCACTTGTGCTGCAGTTGATAATATAGAACATAACACAGCGTTCAGTGCATAGGCAAACTCATTCCATGGAACATGCATGTCTCATCTTTCACCCACCACAATGTATGTCTGTGACAACCAGTCTCAACCTAGGATAATCAAAGAATAAAGCAAAAAAGGCTTGCCTGAGTCCTCCACAAGTCTTCCTCATACAACTAAATGTTCATGTGATGCACCGTTACCAATGGTAAATTACACCAGCGAAGAAAAAACTATTGATACACCCGTGGAAATTATGGACTGGTCAGAACCCACCAAAAGCAAGGCTGACCACGAAGGTAAAGTGTTATCCTGGGTAGCCTTCCATTCCCGTCAAAACATCCATGAAGTTTTGAAAGGTAAATGCACATCAATTCTGCTCCCACTGTATGATGTAAATTCTTCATCCCATCCATGGTTCGCTGTGCCATGAACATTATAATGAGTATTCTTAAGAAGATTGATCCATCACAGACACCAATTTAAGGCCGATCAACCATCACAAAACTGCAGATAGAAATGGCTGTAATTTCAATGATTGGTTGTGAGTTAGCAGGTAGTGGCTAGAATGAAATCTTTGTTCAAGCCTTTGTTGCAACCTCAGGAAGGGCAGACAGCATTCTGAAGCCATCGTATGTAAAACAAAGTAGGTACGCACACAAGGTTAGCATCGCAGGCCGTCATATTCTGCAGTATGTGGTTATCAGAATCAGGGAGGTAACATGACAGTTCAGACAGTCGTTTAAGGGGAGGCTACAAGAATCGACTGAATTGATAATCTCAGATGGATGACAACTCCTGGGGTAATGTAGCCTCTGTAGACTTGCAAGTGTACTAAGAGAGGTACGAGATGTCATATTAAGCAATGATTTTCCTGTACACTACCGTGTGCCTGTGAAGGCCACTGCTCAAGTGACGCACTGTAAACAATACGACACAGCTTTAATAATTTACCGTTTCCAAAAGAATCACCTATAAAGAGACTATAATTACATGCATTTTATGTTTTTCTTCACAATAAACAAAAACTAAATTATTTACGGGATACATTGTTCAGGAATTTCCTTTAGAAGATTAAATTATCTTTCCAACTATAGGTCGCAAGATAAGATTGATCAATTAGTTCCAGAGATACACGAGATTTAGTATATTGCATGGTCGCCATTTTGAGGACTTAATAATGTGCTTTCCTTCAAATTACGCAAAAATTAATAGATTTATGGTATACATTGTTCCGGAATTTCTTTTAACAGATTAAATTACCTTTCCAACGAAAGTTTGTACGAAAAGATTAATCAATTAGTTCCAGAGATAATTGGGAATTAGTTATCTCGCACAGCATTCATATTACGTTTTTCTTCAGATTAAACCAAAACTAATAGATTTACGGCATAGGTATTTCAGGTATTTCTTTTAGCAAATTAAATTGTCTTTCCAACAATAGGTCGCACAATAGGATTGATCAATTAGTTCGGGAGATAATAGAGATTTAGTACATCGTGTGGTGGCCATTTTGATGACGTCATCACAGCTATACGTCGTAATTCCGGGAGTGTCTCCCGACGGATTTGGAAACTACAATTTGTGAGCAGCTTCCATGTGCAATATGCAGCTTGTTGCCGGAACTGAAATGTTTTTGCACTAACAGCATGGACTATTAGTAATGTTTTTCTCCGAGTTGATTGGTTCGCTGTCTACTGCTACATGATATTTGCTTGCGCGAAATTGCGTTTAAGCCTAATTTTTGGCGTATTCGTGCGTGCTGGAACGTGTAAAATAACCATGTGTTGGACGTAATTTACGCTTTTCGTTGAATTTCTGTGCTATAATTCCTGTAGGCGGCGGCTGTTCCCGATTTTCTGAATCGTCTGCTTTTTGTTTCCTGTTACCTGGTTACGAGTCCGATCTGGGAGCTGTGAGTCTATAATCCGACTGGTAGTTGTATGCGTGATTGAGCAGTGCTTACTAGTGATGATGAATTATAAAATGTTATTCTCGAATTGTGATTAGAATGCGTTCTAATTTAAGAGATAACCCATTGTTGTGATATAAATGATATAAAAAAACCAAAACTGGTAAAAGGGGCTGCCAAGTTCCGAATGGTTCGGCCCTTCAAAGGAGTGATATCAACACACCAAAACATTCGCCAAGTTAATCGCAACGCTTAATAGTTCGAAGGTTAAATGAAAACTATCACATTGCTACTTTCGGTAGCAATGTTCAAGTTTTCGTTTAACGTCCAAAGTATTATTCGGCGCGATTAAGTTGGTGAATGTTTTGGTGTGTTGATATAGCTCCTTTAAAGGGCCGAACCATTCGGAACTTGGCGGCCCCTTTTACCAGTTTTAGTTTTTGATATATCACTCCTTTTTTTTAAATTTTGTATTTACTCAACTCCACTACCGTGCAGATGCCATGTCAACAAGAAGTTGGTTTGCAACACTTTGCTACTACCTTTTGCCTATAGGCTGAACCATTGTCAACTTAGTCACCTCTTTATAGGTTTTTGATTTGGTTTTAATTTTGTTGTAATTTGTTTTATTTCGTTAGTTTTGGTGTGTTGATATCACTCCTTTGAAGGGCCGAACTACTCTCAACTTGGTGGTCTCTTACCAGTTTTTGGTTTGTTTATTTTGCTTTGTTTTTACAGTTTATTTTTCATGAATTGGTCGTGAATACAATTTCTTTGACAACGTTGTTTAGATTTATCGTGATACACTAGTGTGTGTGTAGGCACGCACGTCAGTATACACGTTGTCATTGTCCGTTGTCATTGGCCGTCCAATGAGAGACGATGCTGACAATACTAACAATGGTTATAACAATATTTTTGTACATACGTGCCCTCCCACGCTATCCCCGTTACGCTCCCAGGCTTCAAATCATAAAAAGTACGCAGTTCGTATTATACTGCACCCATTCATGCAATTTCATAGCTGGAAGCTTTCCCGTTATCTCGGTATCGATGAATAATCACCCCGTGGGATTTAACATGGGGATTAGCGGACTAGCTAGCTAGGTAGTAACTAATAACACATTTTTAACGTTACTGAGGGTCAGTTTTTGCATGGAAAGCAGTTTATCTGGCATTCCTACATGAGTTAATTTTTGTCAGGTGGGTCATTGCTCTCGATTTCGACAGAATTTAAGCTTTTGTACTGCCTTATTATTTTTCCCCAAGTACCTGAAATGTGCCCAACTATGCTTCAAGATATAAGACAATGACGCTATTGCGTCGCGCGACAATGGTTTATAACCTCGACAATTGAATTGATGTGACGTTTGTTGCCTAACTTGTCTAAATATATGAGCGCCATGTAGTTGGTTGAAAGGAAGAATGTCCTCCCGATTAAATATCTGTGAAATGTTCGGATTGCGTGTACTGCGGCGAGGATTTCCCTTACGGTTGTGCTTCCTTCCTTTTCTGCAGGTGTCAAGGGTAGTGAAGTATAGGCTATAGGGTAGATTATACCATCATGGATCTGCTGACGCAACCTCTTAACAATATGTCGCTGCCATTTGCTTCGATATGGAATGGCTGGGAAAAATCAAGGCAGAACAAGGTTGCTGTATTCACTACAACTTGCTTTAGGCCTCTGTATGCATCATCTGCTTCCTCATCCCAAACAAACTTGACGTTCTTCTTTGTAAGTTTGGCAAGGCTTACTGAGAAAACTAAAACGTTAGTGATGTGTCTTCTCAAAAAGCTGCACATTCCGATGAATCTTCAAATCTCTATTACGTTTTTAGGTTGTGGGAAAAGCTCCATAGCTTTTTTTTTTTGTCTCGGGTTGTATGCTGCTTTCATCTACTACAAAACCTAAAAACTTGACTGTCTTCATTGCATAAATGCATTTTTCTGGGCTGAGTTTCGTCTTAGATGTTTCTACAAGTGTGAGTGCTCTGTCCATGTGGAGTAGGTGTGTTCCGAAATTTAAGAAGCTTAATAAAATGTCGTCCAAATAGATGGTACAGTAGGCTCCTAGGATCGCTGTAAAAATCTGCTGGGCACAAAACAGGAAATGCGCAGGTGCTCTTTTTAATCTCTTCAGCGATTTTTTGAAACAGTATGTCTTATTTTCAGATTGGAATGCGGTTTTAGGCATTGCTTCTTCTGCTAGCTTAAGCTGGGAGAATCCCATTCGAAAATCTAACTTCGAAAAGTATTTTGCGCCTTTTAGGTGTGCTAGTGCCTCACTGATGACTGTAGGGAGACTGAAATGCTCTCTGTTACGTCGTTAAGGCTTCGTAGGTCTACTACGACTCGATCCATAGCATCTTCTTTTTACAAGTCAGCATGGGCTTAGTCATGCAGATTTTGGTTCTTTACGATTCCTATCCTAGTCATTTCTTCTAGGTATTTGTCTAGTATCTCCCTCTGGTGAAAAGGAACTCGGTAAATCCTTGATTTTGCTGCTGCTGCGCTGCCTGTTTCTATGTTTACTTTGTAGTTTTCGAAGGTTCCTAGGTCGAATTCATGTTTGCTATAGACTTCTTGTGTGTTTTCAACACTTCTAAGAACTCGTACGTTCTTGTTCGTCCAAATCTGGGAGTGAGAATTTAAATTTAGGTCTATTCCATTCTTCGTGCAATCTATGCGGCAAGCTTTCGTCCTCGGTGCTTCCGCGGTTAATGCCTCGTATTAACTCAGTCAAATTAAGTGAACAATCTGCATTTATTCTCGTTAATAAATGGTTTGCTCACCTGGGCGTCGATCTCTGATCGGGTGATTGCAGCCATTCGCGTTCTCTCTCAACCGTCAACTTTCTTCAACTGCTTGCTCGCATCTCCCGCCTGGTGGCGTTCAATGCTCACTGAGAATTTAAAAACGTCTAGATTCATACTCTGGAACGTAGCAGACGACATTACTTACGTACGGAGGAAAATACGCAATATTCCAGATAGGCAAGAACGATATAACAATTCTTGGCGAATTTTCGATAGTCAATTTGCTGTTGATGGAGAAACCTAGCCGACTATCATCTTCAGGCACGTAATAAAACTCCAAACACTACCACCTATTTACAGTCCATTAGAATTATAAATTGGCATTAGCTTGGCCTCCGATATTTACAAGGTATAAACAAGGAAGGAGTGCGACGCTCATGTACTGCCGCCGTTATTTTGAAGGCTGTGATTCCACTTTTTTCTCAGACGGCCTCTGAAATTACCATCCAGTAGGAATTGGATTGAAGGGTAGATCGAAGAGTGACATCAGTCGGCATTAATTTCTGCCCATTCCAGCAAAACAATGGCGGTCTCCATGTCGTGTTTTGGTGATGCAATAATTAAATTGTTGTATCGGCCGTACATAACGTATTCTTACCGCAATTCTTGTGTTTAGTTATTGTGGAAATGATCCAAACGTAAAGCATGCATGTCAAAATGGATGTAATTGCCCTTTAAGGTTTGAATTGTTCAATTAACTTATATAACACCTTACGATTTGAACATACAAAAACTTTCAAACCATGAACTATGTTGAGGTTTGAACTGTTTAACAATTTTTCAAAATTCCAACCGTAAACAAGCTTAAGGTTTGAATTTTGGTCCGATTATTTTGTGTGATTACGAACTGGTCTGTCAACAGCCATGCTACTTTTATGACTCCGAGTATCACCTTTACTTCATTGCACCATAAAATTTCTACTCTGGTCTGAATGCCTTACTTCATCCCAATTTCTTGGATCGGCTCCAGTTCCCTACTGATTACTGTATTTACTGATTAGGGAACGCTCACGCCTTGATGACTTTTTTACTTGTCCCTATCGCTATACGAGTTTGAGATCAACGTCCTGCATTAGCAGTTCCAAAACTAAACCCTTCCCTGTGCTGAGAGCCAACCCTGCAAATACCAATTCTCAACAACATTTCGTTAAAACTATACCCACAAGCCTTATATGTGATACTCTCCCTTGATATTGCACATGACTTATGCCAGTCGCTACTTGTTGTACATTACACTATTTACAAGGATACTAATTACACAACTAGTTCCTGACTTTCTCAACCAGCAAAGAATTCCATTCACGCTGCGACGCCGACTGGAACAGGTTAACCAGAGGATTCAAATCTTCTTCTTCTTCGGTTTCTTCACAGCTGATTTTATTCACTCTGTAACGCAGAGGCTTACGGCGATTCTGCTGCGGTCTTACTATGTGTGCGTTCGAATTTTGGAACTGGTGTCAACAGTATCGTGGGTGCTTCACTGTCACACACACTTGCGTTGTCCGATGCATCACACTGAACATCAACTGAAGCACTTGGTTTCACTGCACTGAGGTTTGGAGAGCCTTGGGATTGCACGGAAAGTTTATGGTTCCCCTGCTCAACGGCTGTAGTGACGGGTACAACGTCACCACTACCTCGCGATTCACCAACGGAAAGTCTGTTAAGTGATTCGCTACCAATACAACTGAGTGTGTCCTTTGCCATGATTGGTGCCCAGTCCTGTGCTAACAGGGCAATGTTGAACACATGACACTGATCACATGCTTCGTCTTGACACGTGACGCGACGATGCCGAAAAGAAACTTTTACGGTCTATGATCTTATACGGTCCCGTGAAATCTGGTTCGAAAATAACTGTTGGTCCTTCAACAAAACTCGGAAATATTCCGGAAAAAAATTACCGCACGCTTTCACAATCAAAACAACAGCTTTATCCTGCGAATTTCGATAGCTTGGGCTGCTATCTTCTTCAGGCCTCAAGGATATAATTAAGACTTTCTACATTTTCCACTCAGTTCGACGAACTATCGCATTTGAATTTGGCTGGCAACGTTGCCTCCTGTATTTGTGTTGCGTTGCGGGCCTAGATCGTTCATCCCTATTCTCCACTGACAATGAAGTCGGCCAGCCAGATTGTTGCTCAATAAATGCTTCACTTTAGGAAATGAAGGGCCTTGAATGTTCATCAATTGCACATTTTTCTTCTCATGCTCTTGAATTGCAATAGATTCAAGACACCTGAGACGTGGATCTCTTGTGGAATTTGACCTATTCAGTGTCTTCATCTGCTTCCAGTCAATCTCGTGCTCAGTCGCCATACAATGGACTGCTATGCCGTTATCTTCAACTTTATTACGAACATTTCCCATATGTTGGGCCACTCTCGTTCTTACCCCTTTGTTGGTCCTTGCATCCTACCGAATGGTCCATCTACGTGTTTATGAACTGTCAATGGCAGACGCGATTTGTGGTGAACCAGTTTTACTCTTGATCCTAATGGATAGTATGGAATGCTTTGAAGTTCCTTCGTCTTCTGCCAAAAAAAACTTTACACCACCTTGTAACTGGTCAGCTTCTTCTGTCGAGACGTTGTCAAAGGGTTTTCCATCATCGACTTCCTGTGGTATTCAATCACCATGTATGATGTGACATATATCTGGCGGGTAACCCTGTGGAATCTCTTCTTCCACCCACTCGTCCTCCATGGTGATGGGGTCGAAGTACGGTTCGATGTCTAGAAAGTTTACCGTACGTGTATCTCCTGGATCATCAATGTTCTGCACGTGATAATTCAATTCCCTTGTCTTTCTAGGATTCTGTATGGTGCCAAGAATACTGGTGCTAGTTTCTTCGTAATTCCTTGACCTGTATTCGACAAAATGTGTGCCTTGATCTTTACCAGTTTATTCTCCTCATAATGAGCGTCTTGACGTCTCTTGTCATAGTTTATCTTCTTCTCTCTTGCCACTTCTGCTTGGTGTGCTCTTGCTAGATCTCGTGCTCCAGCAAGGTGTTGCTGATGAGCTTTAAATTGGTCTTCATTCGTGGAATCTGGTGACTGCGGTGGTAAAGTGATCAATTTCGTTACACTCCATGGAACGTGGCCATAAACCAGGAAGTACGGCGTATTCCCTGTGCTCGCATATGGGATTGTTCTGAAGGCTACTTCTAAGTGAACCAGAAACACATAAGGGCGTTGTGTTTCTGGTTCACAAACGCCCTGTGTGAGTTCTTGAGTAACCTATTTACTCGTTCTGTAACATTCGACTGAGGGTGGTAAGCTGTTGTCTTCCTCAACTTTGTGCCTAACAGCTGACCTAGTTCCTGAAGTAACTTGGAGCCGAATGCCAGTCCATTGTCCGAGATCAACACTTTAGGTGGTCCATGCTTCCTCACTATTGCCTTGAAGTATTGTATGGCTGCTGCTCTCGCAATTGCTAAGCGTGCGGGAATGAACCATACCCACTTCGTAAAATAATCCACTATGCTGAGTAGAGGATCCACGAAATCGATGCCTACGTATTGGAAAGGTCGCGTCGCTATCACTGGAACCATTAATCCTTTCTTTGTCCTTTGTGTCGGTTTCGAAATCTGACATCCATGACATGATCTGACGTATAGCTTAGTGTCACGAAAATTTCCAAGCCAAAATGCTACTGTCCGTAACCTCTCCATGGTCTTTGCAATGCCCAAGTGTCCATAATCCACTGCATCGTGCTGATCTGCCAGGAAGGTGTGCTTGAGTGCCGCCGGAACATAAACCCTCAGCCGGTCAAATTTTCCACCTCTGTTCTTCGCCACGCTACCCTCATAGTAGACTGTGCCATCATAAACTTGGTGAGTCTGCTGAATGTGCAGTAGCTGTGCTGTCGACAACTTCGCTCCATGTCTTCTCGGTGCCGTCAAAATGTCCTAGATTCTCCTAATTTTCTTGTCTTGCTTCTGCGCTGCTCATAGCTGATCTTTGTCTTGTATCTTCAGCTTTGGTTGCATGGGTATCTGATACATCTGTATGGGAGCTCTGGACAATGCATCTGCGATAAATTAGTCTTTCCTGGCCTGTGTATCACGTCATAATCATACATCTGCAACCGCAATGCCCATCTTGCTGTTCGTCTAGTGTTCTTGCTGTTGCTCAGCTTCCACTTCAAAGCTTCAAAATCCGTTAACAGTACGAAATGGTTGCCTTCGAGAAAATGCTGCCATTTTTCGATTGCTGAGACTGCCGTCAACGCCTCTTTTTCAAAAGTCGAGTACTTGGATTCCCTGTCACTTAGAGTTCTGCTGAAAAATTCAACTACACGAGTCCTGCCATCCTTGACTTCCGTTAATGCTGCTCCGATCCCTCCGTCGTACGCATCCGTTTCAACTCTGAATGGCTCACTATAATCCGGAAGTTGCAAGCAATCCGTCGATATGACCTTGCACTTCACTTTTTGGAACGCCTTTTCCGCCGTGTCGTTCCAGATGAACTTCTCAGACTTACGAATCAGAGACATCATTGGTTTTACGAGCGTCACATAGGTGTTATTAATTTCCGAAAATAGTTGGCCAGACCCATGAATCTATGCAAGGCTTTAACGTCTTGTGGGCGTGGATAGTGCGTCACAGCAACTGTATGTTCACCTTTCATGTTGCATGTAACACCGTATTTTCACTTCGCCAAGTTTAAATATGGTGTTATCGCAAAGAAATATATTTTCTGCCCCCGGGTTCAATCTTATTTGTGTGAGACCAAGAATTCAAAACAAACCAAGTACAAAAATAATCAACACACATTTATTTTAACAAATCCTAGCAAGTTAGTAGTAATACAAATTTTCCCTAGCGGGCTACTTCAATAGTTATTTTGCATTCATTCGAAACCAATATTGATATTCGTATATAACATTTCATTTGTCAAAAAGCGAGAGAAAATTACGTAATAAATAAATAGGCTAACCTTTCTCCGTAAAAAATTGATAATAAATATCTTCTATTTCTTTACAATAACTAATCCTGCTTCACTCCAAAATATAATCAATCTATTCTTCGGTTATATTTCTACTAGCGGCGTTTTATGAATCAACATGAAGCTTTTAAATAAGCGCATTTCGCACGCAAATCCAACAAGAAGCATAGCTTCCTTCTTTCCCTGGATGAAATGTTTTATCGGAGTTACACGCCCATAATTCTTTCGATTAATTCTTTTCCTTCACCATATTTGAAACATAACTCACTAAGAAGTACATATAAATTTAACCAATATAACACGTAAATAATTTTTACTCCGGAGATTAATTTCGGTTCGGTTTGGCTGGCTTAATCGCAGAAAGTATCTACGAAATTCACGACACAGTTAAATACTAACATTTGACAGTTGTTTTATTCACGGACCACGATGAATGGTAGACGCTTGGAGATTATTCTGACGAAACGGCAGTCACAGTTCAGGGATGTATTCGGGCGTTTAGTCCACCGGTATTTACGTAGACGGCTTTGTATCACCAACTTCGTTTGACCAAAGTGACAGTTCCGATAAACAGCGCCTGGACACACCACTGTTGCTTGGAAAACTCCTTTCTGTTAGTTAGCGTCGACCCATAAATTCTTTCTAGCATCTCGACCAAAACGACCAGCATTTCAAACTGTTGTTGTCGGCTATCGCAAATTCATTGCAGGTGATTTCTTTCAAAATGGCGGCGCATGCCTGTATTTATCTTCATCCATCATCTTCCTCTTTCTACGACATTGCAACGAAGGACAGTTATTGAGCAACTCAGCGAACTACAACAAGATTGTGAGAGGCCACTTGCTACGGGAAATAGTAGAAGGCAGTCCAAGTCCTCACCCAAATAACCAGACTCATTAGGGTTGAAGTAGGTTTATTCAGGTCCACGCGGGCAGTACAGTGGTTCAGTAGCTCAGGAGGCTTAGAAGGCTTCACCACCCCAGTAGTGTAGAGAGGAGGAGAGAAGTGTTGCTGGGTTGGAGCCCAGAGGTGAACTGAACAGCTGAGGCCAGGGATGTTGGTTAAATGGCAGCTCGTAGTACCTGGATGTAACACAAGGTGTCCCCACAGCACTTCACCCTCTCACCCACACTACCAGGGCTCCACCTATATACAGGTGTAATGTACAGACTACCATACAATCATAGTTATGATATCTGGATATGAACCATACATAGCTCTGCCCAATTACATAATTAAGGTGCACTAGCACTACTTAGCATATAACATAAGCACACTAAGCATCTTAGGGTGTGACTAACATCTTAAGGTTACTCTACAACAGCTTAAGGGAACACTGGGCTCAATATCACTGGCAACAGGGGTCCTAACATACCAAATTATGGCATGATAATTAATGCCGTACCATGATTCCCCCCTTGAAGAAAAATTCGTCCCGAATTTTTAATTAAAACACTGAAGAAAAAAAAGAATAAGAGTAACAGTTAACTGTAAAAAAATTGACCTATAGGATTTAAAATACATAAGCTGCTATTGCTGAGTGTGCGCTAAAACTTTATAAGCGATCCCTTCAACAGGTTTCGAATCCACAGATCTTTATGCATTGTGGCCAACAACACATATTCAGTAAACAACTGGGTCATATTGTAATGTCCGAAGACTTCTTTCCCATATTAAATCTGTAACTCTACATAAAATACAAATAATGGATTCGTTTAGTGTCAAGTTAGAAAGCAATCTTAGCGACTTACAAGAATTCTTTTCATTAAAAATCAATGAACTCCCTTCCATCAATTGCTACAACCAGCCAATTAATTAGAATTCTGTACAACTAAGTTATAACCCACAGAAAACTACAGGAAAACATTCATTGACAACTTGCTTAAATTAAATAAATCATAAAAGTTTCGATTTTAATAGTAGCGATTTTGTGATTGCATAAATTTTGCCTTAACGTAGAAAAAGGTACAACAATGATAGTTGTCAGCTAGGCGAGATACGTTCTAACAATTACAGATCTTTAGCTCAACAATTGAATCTTGAGCATACTGCATCGGACACGAGCATAAATTTGAACGTCTTCTTTGCTAGATTGGATCTAGTTAACACATAAGTGTGGCGTCAGCAACAGGAAGCAATAACCATGGCTGAAGGCAATTCTACTTCTCAAAGAAATTTACTCCCATTGCCAACTCATCATGACATCTTCAGGGCATGGAGTATTCGTGTCGAGCAACTACTGAATTACCCTGAGCGCATCAAAATGTTTAAAATGCTGACAGTGTTTCATGCTACAGTGCAGGTTGAACAGTTCCTTCAAAACTATGAGAACTACAATCTTGACGATCTAACAAAATACGTCAACACAATATTGGCTAATTACGAAGATCATGGTCTTGACGACGACCACGAACAAAGGCCTCTAGACCCGGAGGACTCCAATACTATAGTTTACCCTTCGCACAGTCCACCGCAGTTGCGCCAATTAAACTCAGAAGGATATTCAACAGGTATCGTAATCTATTTAAAAATCATATGCGCTTATCTTCCCCTTTAAAAATTAAAATCTCTAAAAGAACTTTTTTATTCTTTTCTCTTCCTTTCCTAGAAACTACCTCATCCTCTAATGATGACCTTTCAGAGCAATAACCTGATACAATTTCATAGTTGTGATTATATTACTCACTAGCTGTAATTATTATTGCAAAATAAAAAAAAAATCATTTTCCAGAATAAACTACTAACTAAGTAGGACTAAAATTCTACTGAATCATTTTCCCATCTCTCATCCTCATTTAAGCATTTTAGTTGTCAGAATGATGGTAATATTTATCGAGCACACCCGTTTCTGTATTTTCTAACTGATAAGTTACTGGGTTAACAACTTTTACTACTCGGAACGTACCCTCGTATTTAGGAAACATTTTCTTACCTATGAAACGACTCTTTTCACTTTTATGATGACTGCGTAGCAAAACTAAATCACCCACCTTAAAACTTTTCCTAATTCTAAGTTTATTTAGTTTATTCGCACGATGTTCCCGCTCCGACTGTCTGCGAGCAAGCATTTTTCGTACAGCGCGACGCCAACGCGCTGTTGTGTTTAAGACGGCTATCCCCAAATCTACGTCACTAGGGGTTGCTTTAGGGATTGGCGTTTCGGGTTGGTTGAATTCATATCCATGCAATAAAAAACTTGGCGTAAATCCTGTCGTGGTATTGACATTAGAATTTAGCACGATCTGAATTTGTTTCAACCCATCCGGTCAATTCCTATGAGATCTATTTTCAGTGTTAACATACATTGCCAGTAGTTTAGTCAATTCTCGGTTAATACGCTCACTGTAGTTACTTTGGGGGTGCCAAACTGAAATAAATTTAGGTTTAATCCCCCACTGTTTACATACACTATTTAGCAAATTACCACGAAAATAATTGCTATTGTCAAAGACTAAGGAACGTGGTATATTGTGGTGAGCGAATACGTCATTTATGAGTGCTTTCGCTATGGACGGACCGTCTGCCTTTTTTAACGGTACTAGCTCCACCCATCGGGAAAATATGTTAACGGCTACGAGAATAAAAGCATAGCCTTCCTTAGAACGAACTAGCGGGCCTTTGATGTCCACCATTACTGTGTCAAATCTGGACTGCTCTTCAGAAACTAACATCGGAGCCTTACGCCCTTGATTTGCTTTATGTTGCTGACAAACTTTGCATGTACGAATATATCTGACAACACTTTTACTTGCACTAGGCCATGTGTAAACTCTGTACAGCCGTTTCAAAGTGCGATATACTCCTAAGTGACCACCTAACGTCACATCATGCAACATTACCATAATATTCTTACGCAATGCTTTAGGTGCAAGTATTTTTAGGTTAGGCTGATCTAAAACATTTTTATTTACGTCTACGTCTACGTAAATAACATCATCCGTGACCACAGCTTTGTTTTCATAGCGTTTGACGAATTTGCGCATAGCCGCTGACTCAAACACGACTTGCCCCTTCTCACCCTTTAATGTTAGCAGCAAAGCATGAGTAAAGGGATCGGTTCGCGTAGCTTCTGCTATCTGCTCAATCGTTAACTAACTGCTCTACATCAATTTGGTTGCACAAGCAGTCGTTGTTAAACAACAAATATGGTTGTTGTGTTTGTTCGTCAATTGCGGGTAGGAGAATTGGATTACTAATTGGTCGGTAATCCTTTTCATCTTCCTTCATGCGAGATAAAATATCTGCGACTCGATTAGATTTTCCAGAAACAAAACAAAGTGTAGCGTTAAGCTGTGATAAATCAACCAACCAACGGGCCATACGGCCTACGGGATTTTTGCATTTAGACAGGATTACCAAGGATTTACTATCAGTGTGACATAATATTTTTCCACCTTCCAAATACCTACGCCACTTTTTAAGTGAATAGCAAATCGCTAGGAGTTCCTTTTCACAGACTCCTAATCTAACTTCACCAGGTGTAAGGCGACGAGAAATCATGTCGATTGTCTTTAGCTTATTAGTTAAAGGGTCACGCTGACACAAAACCGAACCAATTGAGCCGAAGGACGCATCGGATCACATTTCCCATGGCAAACTGTAGTCTGGACTCGCAAGAATCGGTGCGGTAAGTAACGAATTCTTGAGAGTTTGAAATGCATTTTCCTGTTTATCTGTCCAGAAGAACTTCGGTTCCTTACCCTTTAGTACCAGCAAAAGATCATTAATCTTATAATAGTAATAAGGAATGAAGCGTTTAAACCAATTTCCTAAGCCTAACAGCCTACGCAAGGATTTAATTGAAGTTGGGCGCGGCCATTGCTCCAAAACTTCCCTTTTTTTTGTTTGTGGCCTAACGCCTTCACTGGTTACCCTATAGCCAAGCAAATCTAACTCCTCAGCGCAAAAGTTAGTCTTGTTAAGGTTAATATGCAAACCACCCTCTGACATGACCTTGAGACAACCTTCCAAGGCAGCGTAGTGTTCTTCCCATGTTACATTAATTGCACTAATATCATCAAAAAAAACTTCTACGCCTTTTTCTCTTACAGGTTCAAATAATCTCGTCATGAAGCCACAGAACGCAGCTGGGGCGTTTCTAAGTCCAAATTGGAGAATAAAAGGCTTATAAGCACCAAATGGGGTCACGAACGCCGCACGTTCTCTAGCACGTTCTGTTAATTGCATGTGCCGGTAAGCATCCTTCGCGTCTATAGCTGAGAAAAATTTACAATCTTTCCCCTAGACACAAGTTTATCTATGTTAGGTGTTGGAAAGGTTTGAGGCTTAGTGATTTTATTAATAGGGACGTAATTTACCACGAGATGAGTTTGGTTCCCTTCCTAGGTACAATAAAAGCACTAGAGCTCTAAGTTACTTCTGTAGCCTCAATAACTCCTGACCGTAACATATTTTCAATATGCATACACATTTGCATCTCTTTAAAATGAGATTGTGGAAACGGCTTTTGCGTTATTGGTGGATGATCCCCTGTATCAATGTCGAAAAAGCAATCAATTTTTCCAACTCTTGAACTAAAAACATGACGATATTTTAGCAAAAGCTGGAAAAGCTCTTCTTTTTGCTCATCATTTAAAACTTTGCTCTCGTATGCTTTAGCTCGACTTTCATCCACCGTGGCGCAAAATTCGTCTATCACAAATTTGTCATCATCGACTGTCATATTCATGTTATCTAGACTGGCCCTATGTTTAAGTTTATAAACTTCGTTAGGTTTATCTAACCAATACCATGTGTTCTCAGTAAAATTTGGTTGCAAACCAGTTCGTGCTTGAAAATTAACACCCAAAATAACTGGTTGAATAGTGTTTGGCATTAAAATAAGAGGGAACGAGTGGGTTCTGCCTTGAATTTGGAAGGTAGCGTCAATGTAACCTGGGCACTCTACTTAGCGCCGATCAGCTACACGAATTCTATAGATTTTCGGAACAAATTCAAAACCCATGTTCACTAAATCTTCTTTTAATGACAAATCTATATAACTAAGTGTACTTCCACTATACAAAATATCTTCTGCACTTTCTTTTCTAAAGTTCAAAGTAAAATAAGCACATGGTGCTGATTCTGGGCTTCTAGATCTATGTTTAGCGCCATTAGTGAATGGACGATTACGCGGAGGTAAGCCTACACCAGGCGTCCGACTTTCGTCTGGCTGGCTTACTCGTTTTTTGGATTAAATTCCGCGGCACAAGGATTAAATTCACTACTGTTATCCTGTGCTGCTAGGCCTGACTTAAAGTAAGTTTTATTTGACTTATCCCTATCATAAGTTTGATTACTGTTTCTACCTTCACTATGACCACGCCATGCATTACGCTTTGCGCTGCGCCCTTGACCTTGACTGACAGATGTGTTCATTTGTTTTTCATGCTCGGCTCTCTTAGGACAAAATCGTTTCGACCAACCAAAATTACCGCACACAACACATGAATATTTTGCGTTAAACTTAGGTATAGAAACACTGTTATTTTTACCATTTGACACACTCTTACTCCTAGCGTTACCGCTACTATTACCGTTAACAGGTTTCGTACGACTAACGATCTTTGCATTAAGATTTTCAAAAAAAACACCTTGCATCCTAAATTCAGACAAAGTTGCATATCTAGTTGGTACCATTTGTGACTGATAAGTAGTATTCAACGTTTCCAAAATAGCAGAAATAATTTCTTGCGTATCAAGTGTCTCTCCAGAACATTCTACAATACGCATGCATTTCGCAAAATATTTGGTGAAGCTTTCGTTAGGCTGCATCTGCTGACTACGAATTTTATTCAAAATGCTGTAGCCCTGCGAACGAACTTGAAAGGTACTCAAAAACTTAGTTTTAAAATCTACCCAATCAACAAAAGGTCTTGCAGACAAAAACCAACGAGCCGCTTCACCAGACAACCAAGATGAAACAGTTTTATGCACAAATTCTAATTCATCTATTTCTCTAATCTTAAGCAAATATTCCAGTTTCTCCATGAAAGCTGCAGGAAAAATTTTGTCATAAGATCCGGTAAATTCTTCCACTGTAATGGCCTGAATTTTTGGTAAAGGAATTCCAAGATTGGTTGAATTTTTAGCGTTTGCATTAGCATTCGCTTTTAAACTCAAGTGATTACCTGAATTATTACTATTAACACTAGCTAAAACAAAGTTTTGCATAATGTCAAGCAACAAATTCATTTTCCTTTCTGTAGCATCAATAGGTTGAATAGAACTATCAATAAGGTTAGTCATAGAAGTTGACGCATTTACTGGATTATTAATCCTAGTTTTAGGAATTGTACCTGTTAAAACTGGATCACTACTTCACCTTATTCTACTTGACCTGAATTTTGTGAGCTGCTCTAACGGAATTCGAACACTTTCACGCTCACCAAATTCGTTCACAAAATACACTGTTTCCACATTTTCAGTTTGCTGCGAAGTATGCACGAAAACTGGATTTTCTTGTCGTTCTTCGGAATTTCCAGGATCATGATGATCTTCAGTACTGGAACTAACACTGTTCGCACCGTTCGTTACGATGTGGCCATCAATTTCGCCATGCACTTGTGTTGTTTGCTGCAGATTTTCGTGAAATTGTTCGTCCAACTGTTGCCGTACACGTTCACGCAAATTTTCTTCATTTCTACGACGTTGAAGTATAGCTAAACGTTGTGCTGAGGTTAAAAAACCACGGCCCAAACTAGGTGAAAACATGTCACTAGGCAATTCAAACTCATTCTGAACATTTGTAGCCATAATCGGGATTCTTCCAATAGTGTTGGGATTTGACACTGGTTCAACAAGATTAGGATTACTCCTAGTAGATCTAGACATTCACTTGTTGAAAAAAAAAAACAAATTTTTTTTAAAGTTCACCGACCTCTTCTGGTTTCATAAAACACGATCGAGGAAGAATTTGGTAGGTTGCAAGTTCTGATGTTGTGATGTTATTCAAAAGAAGATGAATAAACACCAAAATAAAAGTTGGGCTAAAACGATGGAAAATAAAAACCAGCGAACACTGTTCCTCTCTAAAGTTGGAAATTTTTAACTCTTGCTAAGCTAGTAGAATATAGAACAATAGGCTTATCGAAGCACAAGAAGCTGAAAATGAACAAGCCTATGCACAGTACCAGACTTAAAAAAGTTTTACCTACAAGCATAGCCTAAGCAGTTTGAAGAAAAGCACAGTTCAGCCAGCACAAAAGAAGAAAATATTTTCTTAAAAACTCGATGGAAAATTGAAGTAATGGTAAGCACAGTCAAACAAATTCTGTAAATTTGTAGAAAAATAAGCACAGTTCCCTAGCACTACTAAACTTGCACGATGGAATTGCAAACGCAATAGTATATTGCAAACACAGTTCAAAAATAAAATATTTAAACTAGGCACAGTTCTTTTATGCTTACCAAGCTGAAGCTGAAGCTGTAGCTATAGAACAGTAGGCCTGCTGATGATGTTCCAATTAGGGTCCAATTAGGCTTAGGCCGATGCACCACTTGCTATGGGAAATAGTATAAGGCAGTCCAAGTCCTCACCCAAATAACCAGACTCGTTAGGGTTGAAGTAGGTTTATTCAGGCCCATGCGGGCAGTACAGTGGTCCAGTAGCTCAGGAGGCTTAGAAGGCTTCACCACCCCAGTAGTGTAGAGGAGAGGAGAGAAGTGTTGCTGGGTTGGAGCCCAGAGGTGAACTGAACAGCTGAGGCGAGGGATGTTGGTTAAATGGCAGCTCGTAGTACCTGGATGTAACACAAGGTGTCCCCACAGCACTTCACCCTCTCACCCACACTACCAGGGCTCCACCTATATACAGGTATAATGTACAGACTACCATACAACCATAGTTATGATATCTGGATATGAACCATACATAGCTCTGCCCAATTACATAATTAAGGTGCACTAGCACTACTTAGCATATAACATAAGCACACTAAGCATCTTAGGGTGTGACTAACATCTTAAGGTTACTCTACAATAGCTTAAGGGAGCACTGGGCTCAATATCACTGGCAACAGGGGTCCTAACATACCAAATTATGGCATGATAATTAATACCGTACCACACTCCACAATCAAACTTCGACGGACTGAATCAATTTGCTGCATCACAGCCGTAAGCGCCAGCCAAAAGAACACGTTTTTTCACAGAGTGTCCATCTTGTAGTTTTTTCCACACAACGTCAGCGACGACTTCAACGCCACCACACACCAAAACCAGAAGTAGATAGCGCCATAGCCAAACTCGAAACCGAAAAACGCCGTAGCCAAACCGAATCCAAGCATTGTAGTTTACAAAACGAAAATGAACACATGAACGCTCAAAAATTAAATAAAATAATGTCAAATCGACGTTACATGCACTCCCTGTCACCCCAAGTATCTTCATGACCGGTAGACAGAAATTGCTCTTAGCCCTCTTGAGGGTGAAACCATGTTCTCTCAGTCTGTCAGAGATCTTTTGAATCGCAGCTAGATGATCTTCCCACGAATTGGTCGCCACTATGACGTCATCGACATAGACTACACAAACTGTCCCAACGAGATCTAACGCCAACGTATGGTCCGCTTAAACTCCGCTGAAGAATTTTTCAGTCCAAACGGCATCACCTTCAAATGGAATAATCCCTCACTGCAAATGAAGCTGGTGCAATTTCTGGATTCCTTCTTCAGAGGTACGTGGTGAAATCCCGAGTGGCCATCTAGAGCTGAGACGTAGGTCTGCCCTGCTAAGAACTCCAACATTTCTTCTACTCGCGGCATGGGGTAACTGTCGGTTTTTAACTGCGAATTCAAAACTCTGTAGTCTAGAATTGGACGAAAAGAACCATCTTTCTTTCTCTTCATGAAGAACAGAGATCCCCATTCGCTTTCAGTTCTTTCACTCTTATCTTCTTTCTCTAATTCCCATATCATCTTCACCATTTCTCTTCACATTTGTGGTGACTGCCGATGGTATTTTGCAACGTGTGGTCTCGGAGTGTCCTTGAATTTCACCTCTTGTCCCCTGAACTTCGTTAGTCCTGGTTCACCCGTAAACACATGTGCATTTCTTTCTAGGAGGCCATCCAATTCCAGGAACTGCTGCGGTGTCATGACATTAATATCACCTTCCGCTCTGCCCGAGTTCCAATTTTCCATTCTGGAACTTTGTCGTAGGGCGCGTCTTTATTCTTGTACCATCCACATAGAGGAAAAGGGTCATCAAATGCATTGCCAAAGTATGCCCGCTGATTCGCCATGTAGTCCCGTACGGTACTCGTCAGTCCTTTGAACACTGCGCCAACTAAGTCCAAGCCGTCAAGTGGTCTTTGTAATAGCTTGTTTTTTACTAGGAGTGCTGCCATCTTGGTCGATACGTTGCCGCATGGAGTCTATCTCTGCCATTATCAATCTATCTGGTTGCTTCTGGATGAAAGCCTGTTCGAAGCCTTTGCAGACTTCCTCCCAGGCGTGCATGGGTTTGCAAGCTGTAATCCACCACTCTTTTTATCTGCCAGTCAGTTGAGATGCCATATGGGTTTATAGCCTTTTCCCACTAAGCTTCCCCTCTTCCACGTATGCATCCATTTTCTCACGCCAAGCATGTAGATCAGTGTCATCCAACATTGGTGGTGTAGTTATGGTTGATGGAGATACTGCCTGAGCGATGCCCCTGTTAGATCTGCAAGTAACACATGTGGTGAAGATGAAGGTAGCGGTGCGGTTGAACTCGCTGAGATTGGAGTTTGGGTTTGCAATACTGCTGTTGTCGTAGATGTAGAAGTCGACTACATCTTTGGTCGCAGGCCCCTTGTTTGACGCTGTAGCAGTAGGTGATATTGGCAAACTGTTGACCTTCCTCATTGCTTGTTGGCTAGCTTTCACTGATGAGTCGCTGGGTGATGCACTCCTGTGTCGTCGTGGAGGAGGTAACGTCGACTTTGGTGGCGGCTTTGCTGTAGCTACTGGCAATGGAGCTGGTATCTGCAAGTTGCATCTTTGCGGAAGAAGCGCTGTGAACTGACCTATTTGTCGTGCTACATAATCTTGCGAGGTTTTCAACCAGAGGCGGACTGGCGGCTTAAGAGGCCAGTCGGGAAGGTGACGGCCAGAGGCTACTTCTTTTCAAATTATTAGGGCAACGCCAAGGACGTAACGAAGTGCATCTGGCTGGGGTGGGTGGGTAGAGAGGTTAAATTTGTCGAATCACCCACTAGCTAGGGGGCTGGGGGAGTGCTGTGAGCTCCCCCAGCGGGGCAAGCTGACGGATTTTTAGGTATTCTACGGCCTTTCCTGGCTTCAAATGACACGTATTAGACATTGCTTAGGGCGTCACACAAATAAAAGACAATATACGTACAGTTTAGGGAAACTTTTTCCCTAAATCCCTTCCCATCACCTAAATTTATTTTTGGTGGCTTTAGAAGAATGCTGGATCCCAGGTGTATACAGGGTGTTCGGAAATTAGTGTCAAATATTTTGAGGGTCCGCTGTGTGATCAAAGATAAGAAGAAAAAGTCCTATAAACATGGGTCCGGAAATGCACCAGTCTTTAGTTCCAGCCCCCCCCCCAGGTTTGGGGTAAACAGTTCTTAAATACCTCGTAATGATTCACCGTTTCCATTCCAAACTCAGGATATGTGCCATATCATACCTGGTATTTCAGTACTTCATAATACAGTATTGGGTCGCACAACTTATCAGAGGGAGAGGTAATTTTCTTATGGGGGGGGGGG